>JAQFZX010000191.1:0-80477 GCA_034682405.1 Hydroisotoma schaefferi
TGGACCAGTTGGGTCCTTATCTTCAATTTGTTCAGCGTTAAGTACCTCGGTGCCCTTCACTGGACCAGTTGGGTCCTTACCATTCTCATTTGTTGATGTTTGCTTATCTTTAAGTTCAACAGGCCCAGCTACACCCTGATCTTTCAGCTGCTGTACATTAGTTAATCTACCGTCTTCCCCCCGTTTATTTGTTGTTTTTTCATCTGCTTTGTCATTGCGTGCCTTAACATTCGGGCTCTTGGTTATCGGGGGTTTCAGATGCTTGTTGTCACTTCGGTTAATTTTAGTTTGAGGCTTGATCTCGTCCCCACAGTCGTCTTCGAACGGTTGTTTCTGAGCCAACCTCCTGTCTTCGCCCTGTTTATTCATAGTTTTTAAACCTGCTTGGCCATTATTCCGTGTCTTCATATTCATATTCTTCGGGATCCGTGATTTGAGTTGTGCAGAGTTGTCTTTTTTTTGCAGGTTTTCATCCACTTTACTTTGTTTCAGAACCTTAGCATCAAGATTATCGGACCTAGCTGCTACGACCTTCTCTTGCAGCCGTTGCTCCTGAAGTAAATGCCCGTCGTCACCCTGTTTATGTGCGGTTTTGAAACCAGCTTGGCCATTCCGTGCCTTCGTATTCATTTTATTCACTATCCGTGGTTTAAGTTGTGTGCGTCTTTCTGCTTTTCGAAGTTTCTGAGCTTCTCTTTCTCCATCCTGAATTGCATTTTCTAAATCTGTAGTTAATCTATCTTTTAAATAGTCTGCAATTTCATCATGAATTTCATTTATTTTATCAACCATCTGAACACATTTAGACTTCCACTTGTCCTCCCTGAATCCACCCATTGTATATTGTATGCAAGGACCGCAACAAGGCCAGGGAGGTTGGTCGAAAGGGACGTTTGGCATTATTCGTTTCTTCACTTTCGGAGGAATGAAATCTTCTAAGCAAAAATCAGGCTGTTTAGAGCAGGGATGCTGGTTGCATTTTTTTCTTTTTCTCATTATTTTAATGACACGTTTTACGAGTTTTTTAAACGTTAACTTCTTCGTGTCGCGTGTTAAAAAATCCACCAGGTCGCTTATCATAGGTTTGCTTTCAGTAATATTCTATTTATAAGTATTTACTTTCAACCAAAATTCGCAAGTCATTTAAAGTATATCAGTGCTTTTGTAAGGCTAACCATTATAGAATCGGGTTTTTTGCCACAAGCACAAGCTTCTCGGAGATATTTGGCTAGAACCCGGAGTTCATCCTTCGTGCTCCACATGGAAACATTATATCCTCCTTCTGGGCCGAATTGCTGTTCATTATAATTTTCAATTATCTTATTTATGGCTTGTTTGGTATGCCGTTGGTTCAGCTCTTCTTGCATCTTGACCAAGTTTTACTACTCGTAGTATTTTTTCAAAATTATAAATTAAATTATCTAAAGACGATAGTCAAGCATCAGCGATATCCAAGTTCTGTTTGCGCAACTATGTAGTATACCCTTATTCTGGGGACAATTTCTCCTAAATTTTAATACAAAAGATCTATAAATTTAGCTAAGTGAGGGATCAGCTTTTCATCTGGGGTTTCAAAATTAGCATCTGGAAGGTAGCTACTTTTTAGTAGCTTTTAATCAGTTACCTTGAGTACGTTTGAATAACATTTTTAGGGGCTTGCTTTCGAAAGGCGTTTCAGAAATAGGCAAGAAAGTTATCAAAGGGTAGGTAGGGTTATAACATGTAGTGTAGTGTACAAGACTAATCTTACGGCGTACCGGAGATTAATTTCGCGTAGCATTATTTTTATGAATATTTAACAGATAGCAGAGTTGCAAGTTTGCGAAGAAATGGGTTCAGGAGACCGGGTATTAGATTAATGCGTGATGTAACGATAATGAAAAGGCATCCATTACTAATCCATTGGTCGTTGGACTTTCAGGCATAGAAATCCCTTCTAGCAATGCAGACTTCGTCCGAAACCAAATTTCTCGTTCCAATTACCTCTTTGCCTCCAAGTACAACCGAAATGAAGGTTGACAAAGTGGAGTTTGTTAGACGTCACACAATTCCGGTACTTTACCCCAATTCTTATTACTTATTGAGATTTATCCAATTTCACTTCACATCGGATAAATAAGTTATCGAAATTGACCAGTTCATCGAGTCAGAAATGGGTATTTCGCTTGGACTGGGTGTCCATGTTAATCCAGCCGTATCCCACTTGCCAGTCTTAGGCGGAGACCAGTCGGTGACCGCTAGCGTTGCCGTGTTGGATAAAGAAAGGGAGGATTTTTATTGTAACCCAAAAGTCTCAGAACCAGAACCCAAAGTTCATTCAGGCCCAGGAACTTCTTTGGCCGCACATTCCCCGACAATAGGTACTACGGGGGAAGTGCATCCTTTGTGGAAAGGACCTATAGCTCAATCTGATGAACCCAGAGTTAATAATCCGCCACATGAGCCTCTTCCTGTTCGGACAAGAAATAGAAGACATTCTTATTGTGATGTAATGTACCGTTGTAAAATTTCAGAAACACATCTACCGTATAATCTCGAGTAGAGGCCCTCCTCAAATAGTGGCCCCTCTCGAATAGTGGCCCCCCCTTAATTACTATTAATCCCCCCATAAGAGCCCTTTAATTGTATGTTAAATTTGACCCCCAAAAAACTGAAAAATTGAATAGTGGCCCCGGCGTGTATTCGAGATTATACGGTACTCACTACTCGCTAGCTTTAAAGAAAGTTTTTATAATCTACATAACTGTACTTGGGGTTCTGTTTTTGCAGATTAACGCAAGCGTTCTAGAACAGTTGATATCTATAAGGGAGGATATCGCTAGTTTGCGTATTCAAGTTGAAAGACTTGATAGGTCTCAACTGCAAAGACCACCTCCTCAAGATCCACCTCATTAACTTTCAATTTCAAGACCAGTTGTCTACAATGCCCTGTAATTGTTTGAAGGCTTGAATGAAGGCTTGAACTTTGATGCTAAGCCCGATCTCTAGATGATCTTGAAAATCATGAAAGTCTTCTTATCGCGACAGTAATTGTTGCAATATGTCATACAAACTTGTACTGGTCAACCTACCTAGATTCGTTGAAATAAAAAGTACACACCGACGAACTTTTAATTCATTATTAATCAGTTTGCACAGACCATTTCCATTCAACCTTTCGCTGCGATTTCATGTAGTTATTCATGGTTCCTTTTCCGTGTAACGAAGACCTGAAGCAAATAAAACTATGAAAGAAGCATTAAAAAATCTGGTTGATGGGGTTTACTTCAATACATTATATAAGATATTTTTCTTTCATGAAAGATGAAAATGTTTTAATGGCGGAGGATTAGCTTTGTCTATTGTGGAAATATTTATGCGTCAAACACATTAGGTGCTTTCTCCTTGCCCATCAGAGTAGAGCTTCAGCGTTGTTAGTCCTGCCTCTATTCTTTTTGTCAAAACAAACTAAGCCATTTATTAACTCTGTCAGCTCAGGCAACAACCCATGAATGCATTATATGTGCACCACACTCGTAAATTGGCCCCTGATGAGCCTTTCCAATATCTAACTTTAACCTTTGCTAACTTTCAACAGCAAAAAACCTTACTCACAACAAAAGAAAGCATCGTATTTTTGTGTTTACTGTGATGATAGAATCCCACCCACTTCTGAATCCTATTGTACTTTTACTTTCATTGAGAAACGTCCTGTTATCTTTACACTTCTCAAAACAAACCCGTAGGCTTTTCCTTTTTGCATTATTATTCACTCTTAGAGACTTAAATAGGACATCACATACGTGCCTCTACATTTCCCATACAAATAAAACAAAGTAAGATTTGCATGATTTTGTGTATAAAATCTACACAGCATATTCCACAAATCCTATTATCATCCCCTGAATGAAAGCCATTCAAGGGAATTTTGAAGAATCTCTGCATTATCTTAGAACGCTAAGTCTATCATCATAACATAACGTGGCGGATAGCTTTTACTTATGGGTTTACTTTTAATATAAATTCTCTGAAGAACCGCATATTCGTTTTCCCCATGCTTTCTCTAAGGCTAAAATAAGTGTCTTTGGCCACGGCCGTGATACAGAAATAAAGTTAGTATGGTGGAAATATAGCCATGGATCCTACTACTAAATACCTAACGCTGACTTTGGCTTCGAAGGCAGGAAAGAAAGAAAGAAGGTTCAGTTGGAAACGGCGCTTTGGAAATTGCAGATGCTTCCCACTGCTGAAAAAATCGATCTCTACTGAAACCCTAGTTGTGCTACTACTCTATTCTACTACTACTACTACTACTACTACTACTACTACTACTAATACTACTACTACTACTACTACTACTACTACTAATACTGCTACTACTACTACTACTACTACTACTACTACTGCTACAACTGCTACTACTGCTTCTACTAATACTACTAATACTGCTGATAATACTACTGCTACAACTCTCCTTTCTATCATGATCCGTCTAACCTATTCCGTACAACAATTCATATTACTATACTTCCATGAAAGTTTTCTGAAGCACTAGCTCACAGAGTTTAAGTTTTAGGTGTTATTCTTCATATAAAAATATACTTAGGGTGGCTTGCTCTTTATGATACTGCTTTTTTGTTCAAGAATACACAGTTTTGTAATAGCACTGGTTCCCCGTTGTTGGCTAAGAAAGTCGTGCAACTTTCTCCTACTTCCTCTACCCTCCCTTTTAAATTATATGGTGTATGTATATTTAATACCATATAGTACGCAACATTTACTTAGACATTATCCAATTCGTTTACTGCTTAGCTAGCTTATTGTAAGAAAGAGAATGGAAGCCTTTCCAGCAATTTACCACACTGCACTCCTTGAATGTTACGCATACATTTATGTTACGTTTTTCCGAGCAGACTTTATTAGGAATTATACAATTATACTATTCCTTTGAACAATGTGATGTACAAGCATGTGTGTTTCATTCGGATTATTACTACTACTTAGTAAGACTCTAGTTGTGTCTTTGTTATACAAACAATGAAGTAACATTAAGAGCAAGGTTTTCTAAAAGCTATACACTTCTACCTTTCTTTTTATTTGCTGCAATTGCTGCGTGATATGGGAAGGTCTGTATGTCTGTATCTGTGCTTTAACTTGATGTTAAGTTTAAATTATACTGTTGACGAATCTTCTCGTGTGTATACTTCGTGATAGTATAAAGTAAGCTTAAATGTATCCTGGGTTTTGCTTTAATAAGAGAAGCCCAGTTTAATTCAGTAATGCAGAATGAATTGCCAAAGTTAAGAGGAGAAAGCTTGCATACATTTTATTCCTCATGCAAATAAAAGAATAAGAGGGTATATTAGGGGAGCTTAAGTAAAAGGAGCAAAAACAACTATTTGTTCATTTTACTTGTACTTTTAAAATGATATCCATTTTATAATGTTATTTCGACTTGAAATGCCTCCACAAATGCATTATCTCTTAAACTTATTTCAAACTGTATACGTTTTTAACGATGGAAGTGTGCACTTAGAATTGAAAGCACTCCAAAAACGTCCTTAAACTGAAAGCATTATACGCAGATTAAACTCAGAATTCTTCCCAGGATAATTCTGACGACTGACGCCTCCTCAATATTTCATACTTCTCTGAAAAATCTCAGACATCCACATCACGTACGTAGGGTAGCAAGGAGTAATCAACATTGAACTCTAACAACGCTCCTTTTTTAATTCTGAATACTACAAGACCTGCAATCCGTTACAAGAAAGCATTAGTCACAGTCATGTTGTGTGTTTCTGAGTAATTTTTATCAACCCCTTACAATAATCTTATTTCACATTGTTATACTCATACACCTCCAACTAAGCCAAACATGTTGGTTTAAAAATAGTCTTCATATCATGTGCACATTCAAATGGGATTGACTTACCCAGTCAGCATTAAGCTGCAGAGAGTACCAAAGATTAGTTGGATTCCTACAATTCTGAAACGCTGCCTGAGGAACTTAGATAAATGAATATTCCACATTATAAATGGCATTGCAGTTGTACTTCATAACGCGGCTCCTGTCCCATCCCTAAGATCCTCAAAGGATCCAAATCCTTTACTGGAAAAGTCTAAAAACTTTAATCATGGTCCATGGAGAATCCATTCAGAGTTGGACATACAATTCGGTGAGATTTTGTCCTTCTATTAGTTGAACTAAGCTTATCTAACAATGTCATGAATGCGTTGTGCTCTACAAAACATACATAAAAAGGAACCCAGTAGCTTCCAGCTTTGGCCTTTTCTCGCTTTACAACTTGTATCATTATAAGAATAAAATTCTCGTTTTACGTGGTCAGGTGTAGAAAGTCACTCGGTTCTTTTTCCTTACCGTTAAAAAAATGTCTCTAGTACTACAGCATGGACACATCCCTGTTTATAGGTCATCGTGACCAAACGTGTTGTATAATTTTGTAATGTCGCTATCCTTTCTCTGGGCCGATATGATATCAATATATACAAATCTCGACTTCCATCATTACAGTAAAAGTAGTCTTGAATCCCTACTCCAATTGTGTGGTTTCGTATGTTAGACAATATTAATATCCAATAATAGGACAAGTTGCGTCTGCTTATGTTGATAGTGTACGAATGAATCTAAGAGGACAACTTATTTTCTCTTGTTAAGAAGGAAAAAGCATTCTAAAAAATCAAAAATATATAAAGTCCAGCCAAGTTTGGATACACTACATTTTTTGTGGATTTTGTCAATGCAGACTGCAAATTAGGTTTCTATAGTCCTATCATTTTGAAAGCTAAGCTTTCGTTTGCTGTAGTAAACCTACCTACGATAACTTGGCCCTAGTTATGCCTCTAGTTTAACAAGGTCTATAATAGAGTACTTATGCTTGTTTGTACATGCTTACTATACACATACAAAAGATCTCTAGATACTTTAGCGGATCTGAAGTGAAAGTTCCGCAAACTCTACGTTGAGGGCACACTTCAACGTAGAGTTTACCTCTTCTCCTTCCCCTTCCTGCCTGTCTGATAGCAGAGATTGGCATGGTGTGCGAATCTTTTATTTGCCTTTTCTTAAACATGCAAAAGGATGCTACATTTCTCTCTAAAACGAAAAAAACTTTTAAAACACGGAACAAGTTGGCTGAGGATGGAGGGATCAAGTGTGTTAAGTCTTGAATTACGTGGAGAAACCATATTAGCTTTATTAGAGTTCGTTTTATAGTAAATAACAACCCATCTAGAATAACAGTCCCAAAGCTTTGGGAAAGATAGTAAGTCCGATTTAAACAGATGATATCAACTCAGCCTTAAACTTAAGTACTATCCAGGGCCACTATACGACTCAGTACGGTACATGGTTTGGTAAAAGGATGTAGTGTAAAGGAACGTGCTGAAAAGTGTCTGACAGTAGAAGTAAAGAGATTTGAACTAGATTTGACTTTCTTATTTTTAATATACTGAAGAGGTGGGGGGATACGTTCATAAGTTACGTAGGGATAAGGCTTGATTCTAAAATGAAAAGTAGTAAAGTATTTGTGTATAAGGGTTGAGTAGAATACCCGGGCAGCTCTACTTTCTCCACGGCAGTAGTCGGTAGTACTTTGGAGAATGTGGTCTCCTCTGGCTCGGCTCTCGTTGCTTTCATTGAGTGAAAGTGTGTCGCCCGAGACATAGTTTACTACTGCAATGCTGATAATATATACTATGTACTATTTAGCAATGGAGAAGGACTCTCAGTTGCAATACAAATTGTGTATTTCAATTTGATAGATTATCGAGTGACTTTTGTGGCAAGCGACCTTGTCTTATAACAACTTGAACTGTTTTAAATGAATTTCGAAAGCGTGAAGAGGAAAGGATATCATTTAGGAAAGTTTTTGACCTTATTATAACTAATTCATGGGTTTATTTTGTGCACAAGGTGTAACATGCAACAAGGTATTGGTATTCGTTTGTGAAAGTAAATAAATATGATGCCTATTTCTGAGGTTGAACCTAGCCCAATCTAATAGGAGCTCTCACACCCACACCCACATTTATGTTGAGACTCTAATACTCTAGTTTACAAGAAATGAAATGTTAGGTTTACTTTGGTTGGATGCAGTGTTGCAGTTGCACCACACAGTGGATGAACGAGGTTCGTGAATTATTTACTTTCTTTTGAAGGTTTTTACCAACTCAGTAGCCTAGCTGGATACACGTGGTTCTTTATGATTAAACTCTGCCTGAATTACATATTTTACATGATGTGTTGGACTGTCTCCCTCAAGTTTGCAGTTTACAAAGGGTTTTTAGTAGTTGGTTGAGATGTTCTTGTGCTCGGTCTTATTGTAAACTTATTTAACAAGACGAATAGTTTCTTTGGGGAATTTTAGGGTTTTTTTAAGGTTTAGGCAGTTACTTTTGGAACTGTTGTTTCGTAGTTAAAATAGATACTGAACTAAAGAATAAGAGCGCACTTAAATTTTTAATTGCCATGTAAGTTAGTACCTACAGATTCTTCCATTTTCTTTTTCGAGTACCTAGAAACAAGCAATTATAAGTGAAATGTACCATATACCACACCCACCTTATAATTAAAAATAACAATTTATTGCATGTATTAACATATAATTTGGAAACCTATGAAAGCGAAAGCAATAATTTTGGCAGTTGACGCGAAATGGGTAAAGCATGCGATCCTACTGTAATGGCAAAATGACTCAATATTTCTCCATATAAACCTTGGCAAATCTCTCTTTCTAATCCAAAAGCAAGTAATGTATATTGTATGTCATTTTCATGCATAAATCCTTTCATTCGCTTATCTTAAATCAGAGGATTATTTCTCCTTCAATAAAGCTGCAGCCTGCAGCTTGTTGAATTATTTGGGTTAAAAAGGTCTCGTGTGACAAAGATTTGGAAAGAGGAGCAGATTTCTTTACCTTCATCTTCTATTTATTATTCAGCTAGTGGGAATTACCACTGTGGTAGTAGTTGTTAACCAAAATGGTCACTTATCACTCTTAAGAAAACGATTGCTCTTCTACTTGTTTGTTAGGCGTTGTGTTTTTGTAGTGAAACGTTGAGAAATTAAACACCCCAATTAAGATTACACTTTCTCCTAGCATGGTAGCGCAATCGAGATAGCTAGCAAGTTGTTTTTTCTTACAACTTTGTAACGATTAGGCAAGAATTTTGGAATGTATAAAGCATATAAACATAAAGATAATAGCTGTAAAAGTTACTCTGCGTAGAAAAGATTTCTAGTAGTTCCCGAGTAAATAACAAATATTATTCTAGTAATCCTTTGCTGTTTTACTTAATACGCTACAACTTCTGGACATTAAATAATTTACAGCAACAAACCAAACTGATATAATAATACAGGACTACGCCCACAAAGCTAGCGTTGCGTTACTTGGATTAATCCAAACTAGTAGTGAAAGGTCGACACGACAGGACAGGACAGGACTATTCATATTTCTTCCTTATTACTACAGTTTTTTCGTAGTAGTTTAGTTAGCCGACTAATATACAAATGGAGAATGTACTTTACTAGCATATTAAAATCTCAGATAAGGATAAAAAGTACTAGCCCCGTAACTGTGATACCACACATAAAACGGAGGGCGGGTTCTTCTACGCTTAATGTCCATACAAAATACTGCCCGTTAGGGTTGCGTTACGTTAAGGTACCTAAGGACAGTACTCCAAGATAAATTGTACGTATCATACATACCCATGTGCATTTTTGCATACTTTCTCTTACAGTAAACTTCGGCAGAAATGCAGGAATATTTCTATGTGGTAGTATTCTTTGTATTATAAAGAAAGAGGACCAATTGGGCAATATCGGTGGAGCTCTCTGAATTGCACTTGATAAGAGTTTGTAGTAGTGAGTTAAGTGTTGATACAGATAGAAAGCAACTCGATTGATGAATATATATTATGCACGTAATGCAATTCAGTAGTGACAAAGATATGGCAACTGTGGGTGATAGATAAAAGCATTACTACTGTATAGGGTACACTATGGGACACATTTGAGAGCAAATCCTATCAAGGTAAAACGCTTTTGAAGATCGTTTGAACTTTCCATTTAGTTGTACCGTGTCAACCTAGGAATTGGCTGTCTATCTGGGTGAAATTCTCATTTAGATAGGCGAGCTTAAGCTCAGCGTTAATATTTTATGAGGTATCAAAGGAGATTGAAATTTAGACTAAATTTTACAATGCTTGATTGCATATCCCTAGCCTCATCTATACCACGTCCTCGTTTACACGCTGAAGAGTCAAGCAATTGCTGGAATTTCAATTTATAGGAAGCTTGTACTATAAAACCCATTTTCATATCCATGCTTAAAGTAAACGCGTAATGCAAGGGAGGATTTAAGGAAGGGCTAATACTTTCATGCTACTTGGCCAACCAACCAACCCTTTTATATACAATTTATACAGTGATTAGTAAGCATGGTCGTCTCGCATGATGAAATTCAAGAGTGATAGAGAAAGTTGGTTGTTGGTTCTCCGTCTCTGGAAAATTACTTCCGATATGTTTTCGAACCTTTGCTTTGATATTTGAGTAATCTAATCTGACACGCTTACAGGTCGATACTACACTGAGCGGTCAAGCTTTATTGATATTTTATGTATTCGGTGAAAGTAATATATATCTGACAGTCACAGTGGATTGGAATGAAATTAAAATTCTATTATGGCAAGAGTTTTTTAATACTGCCTTAAAAGACTAAATTTTAGAGCATAACTGTATGATTTTGTATTAAATCGAGTCGTTCAATTAGAAGTGTCGCTTCGAGATCAAATGAAATTATAGAGCCTTTACTTTGGATGAATAAAGGAGTGAAACTTCTCAACGGTTTCATGCTTTACTTTGGATAAATTGATCAAGTATCACGGCATCGATGGTAAGAAAGGAAATAATATTAGGCCACCGGGTCTGGTGCACTTTAAAGAGAAAGCTGGCTTGTATAACGCTCTTGGAATCAAACTCTAGTTGAGTCAAGAAAAATGAGGTTGATAGCAGTCCCCGGACAGGGTACAAAGTGAAGTGATTTAGGATATTTTAAAATGGTTCCTTTAAGATATTAATCAACTCACTATGTATCTCCAAAGACTTATTCATCGTAAAATATTCTTTGCCTAATGCTTTCCAAACATGGTACGATACATTACTTTTCCATCGTAAGATATTGATATTGTTTTTATGGTCGATATATTTGGATTCTAATCAAATAACTCATACTGAAGGAGTAGAGCTTTAAACATAATACAAATAATCATTGCAATGAAATTATGCTATTTCTTTGGCCAAAAAGAACTGATTACTGCTCCTTTATATGCATCAATTTAGCCGTTTAAGTGGTCTTTAAGGCATGCCTAGTAATACTAAACAAGTTGGAGGAACTTGAAAAATGTATAATGCATTAAAACTTAAGTACTTCTCACGATTCTTCGAACTTTTTCTAAAGGAGCCGAAGTAAAAGTACTCTGTATAAGTTCTTTGCACTTCATCAATTATGCAAAGATCTGTCTTCAAATACTGCACTGCAATGCTCTACCACATATTTAGATATTCCATTATATATGTATGCTTACACATGCTTACATAATAGCTTGTATTGTATTTACTCTCTATTTTTATAAATTACCATGTATTTAATGACGAGTAGGTCTATTGGTCTGCGTCTGAAACAATAAAATAACTCTTTAATTTACGGTTCAGTTCGGATGAGCCTTTTCCAAGTAGTAATACAGTAAATGGTAATGTAATAGTAATGCGATTGCGATAGTGTACTACGATTTTCAATGGCAGCTCTTCTATCCTCGTTGGATTTTATCCATTCCTACATGTCTGTAGGTTCAAAGGGTTCATATTGTTCGAGTTATAATTAGAATGAAAATGCAACGAAATAATGAAGGTTATTATGAGGCTAATCCATTTAATTATACGACATAGAAACATACTACGTAAACCCAGATATGCACGCAACAAGTCAACTTATGCATGATTGTTAGAATAATTAAATAATTGCTATTGTATTTCTGAATTCTGAACGTCTAACAACAGTAGAAATATAGTCTACTTACTTATAAAAGGAAACAAGACCTCCACGGAAGCTTGCCAGCTCAAAATATGTGAGATAGTCTAAGTTTCAAAATATGTGAGATAGTCTACAGATTTCAATATATATACAGTTTGAACTACAGCCAGAGGGTGTAGTGCATGCGTGCTGTGCTGCAATCAGTTTTTTGCCATTAATCAGTGTTTTATGATTTACTTTTGGTTTTAGCCCAGTCAACTGGGCTTATGTAGCCACGCAATCCGTCCGTCTGTCTGTCCGTCTGTCTGTGTATGACCTCGATAACTCTCGAAAAAATGAAACCACACTGCTAAAATTTTGCATACAGGCACGCTAAGTTCGTAAACCAGCCTGATTGGACCATGCAGTGACCGGTGGGGGTAAAAAAACCCCACTGGCCTGAAATTTCCAAAAATATCGTTCTACTTTTGTACAAAAGTAACAAATAACAGATTAGATTATGTATGCTAAAATCAAAGTCTTAGATACAGGGAGACTAATGAAGTAAGAAAACAACAAAAAGGGACTGTGCCCCCACATAAAAATAAATGGCTAATACTGATCAGGTAGGACACAGACAATCGCAGCGACTATCCCGGACCAAATACGCAGTCAGACTTAAATATGACAAACGGGCAGCCGTCGTGTCCTTTAAAGAATTGACTGGGCTCAAATAGCTGCTTGGAGGATGATTTTAATGTTCGGGGTAAAGAGTTTACCCCGGACAAAGTAAACTTACCTAAAAAGGGTTAGACACTATGTTAAAAAGGTAACCTAAAAATGGTTTCCATTTAATTGCTGGGAAGTTAATTATTACTTTGAGAAGTTCAGCATTACTGGTCTTACACCGAGTAATTAGAACAGTTTGAGACTATTTTTATAAAAATCCATCCGCGTTTTAATTACTAACCGATGCGACACATACACTGAGGCTCGTATTTAGTAAAAGTGATAAGAGGACGGTAGACAAAAATAACTTATGAAGAAATACCTAAGCAGAATATAAAATGTTCATTTGACTTTTCTCCTTTATCTATCATTCATGGGTCCTAGGTCATTGGCTAGAAAACGGATTCCAGAAAACCTTTAACCAGAAAAATTTTTCCAGAAAAAAAAGTATCCAGAATGTTTTTAGCCAGAAATCCTTCATCCCGAAATTCAGCATTGCTTCTTAAGATATCTTCAATCTCCCTATTGATCGTCATCCCTGGTAATTATTGTAATTCTTGCTTAGCTACCTTTTGTGGCTGTCAGTCGGTACCCAACACTGTATCTGTCAAAATGTCCCAAAATAATCATTCTCTCAGTCCTTTGAAATATATTAAAAGCGCAAAAAGCAAGGACCAGATAGTATACGAATCATAAACATGGAAAGGTAATTCTGTAGTAATTTTCAAATTTCCTTAAACATTAGAACCCTATGTTAAAGTACGTAAGAGCAAAATTTCAATTAATAGAATTCGAGAACTAGTTGAGGGACGAGGCAAAACAAATGGCTATAGAGGATTCGACTAAGAATTGTAGTTTACGCTACGGAAAATATGCTGCTGGCTGCTACTAAAATATATTCTAATATATAGTAACTACTCCATGCAAATTCCATTAAAGATAATCATTTCTGGGTGAAGGATTTCTGGCTAAAAACATTCTGGATATTTTTTTTCTGGATAAAATTTTCTGGCTCAAGGTTTTCTGGAATCTGTTTTCTGGCTAATGATGATTACTGATACTGTCTGAATATTTGTGTGTGTTGGCTAGAGAAGTTGGTAGTTGGTTAGAGGCTTCGTTTGTTTATCACGTAACACTTAAGCATTTACTAAAAATTAAAGTGTATTTTCTGACTGCAACTGGCAAGCGTTGTTTACGGTTCAGAACTCAAACAAGGCAAACATTCATTACACTCAGTTTTAGTTTATTCTGAAGCGTAATCAGAAACTATCAACCACGCCGGACTAAATTACTTAATATTTCTCTCGTCAAAAGTTGTGGCAGCGTCATTCAGACAGCATAACCAAAGTTCAGAATTTTACAGATGGTGGTCTTCGTCCATAATTTATTTCATACTGACCTTTTACCTCCAATCTTCACATATTTCTAATCTCTGAAAGTCATTCATCTCATTATTTAGAGTTCAGGAAAGTATAATGACTCAATGACGTAATCAATCCTCAAATTTATGGATGGAGATGGAGGGATATGAAACTTTGTAAGATATTGCATGGCAAACGAACGGGTGGTTACGGTTTGCGTTCTGGCGAATCTCTTAACAAAAAGCAGTTCTCTAGAAGTTTATAACAAACTGATTGCCTAGCATAAACAAACCTGGGTTTCATCTCCAATCTCATCTCAAAGTATCCGGTTCTCTATTTACGTTTGTTCATTATACGGTTGATTCTGAGGATCCTAGGTACATTGCCAGAAATCACATGCCAGAACGCCTTTGGCCAGAAAATTTTATCCAGAAATGCACACACATTTTTATAAAAACCTCTTTATTGAGCTATTATGTCATGGTTGGTAACAAAATTATATTTTAGATCTTCAAACAAGTACTAATGCCACGTAAGTAGTCGTGCGTGACCATTGTGGAATTATAGGTACTAATAATTTTACTATATAATTACTATATAATTTTTAATTTTTAATTGAAGATGCTAACTTAAGAGATAACTCAATGCACTTACCAAGGGTCATGCATCATGCATCAAACAAGGGTTTCTGGCTTAAATACTTTTCTGGATTCAGTTTTCTGGATGAAAATTTCTGGGAAAAGGCATTCTGGCATATGATTTCTGGGAATGTACCGAACACGGATTCTGAGTACTTACCTTTTTGCATGCAGTAAAGTCTACTGCACGTACACCTATGGGCTGCAGGCGCAGGCTATTCATGAAGGGAGAAATGAGATTGCCAAAAAGCAATCTATGGATCATTTATTTATAAATGGGAATGCAAACGGATCCAAGTGCCCAAAGAAAGAACTGCTGACAGCGTGTGAGAAAGTTTAAGAAAAATCCGGCGATTTAGAAGTGGCTAGGGAGTCACTTTCTGCAAGAATGGGCATTTTGTCTATTTCGATTACTTGGTGATACGGATTAGGACGGTACTCGAGGATTACACAGGTGATACTCACCATTGTCAAGGAAAGGAAGATAAGATAGAAGAAAAGAAAGCATGTAGTTGGATTCTCTAGAGAATAAATACATAGTATCAATTTATTAACATTTTATATTTGGTTATTATTTTATGCTCCAATTCGGAAGTTAGAATTAAATCCATGGGTAAAAACGCTAGAACATAGTACAGTAAGATTACATTCAAAAGGTACAATGTTGCTATTTGAATGCGGTCCATACTCGCCTACATGAAAGTAAAGAATGTGTTGGAAAGATGTGTGATATAAATCCCATTAATAGGGAAGGGACAAAGCAAATGGGCTCGTCTTATGGAACACTTTTAGGTCTAGTAGTAGAATTCGTATCGTCAATGACATAACCCGTTTTATTATATCACTACTACATAAAATTGCAGTGGTGCTACACACTTCAATAAGTACATGAAATCTTTGGGTTCATTAGTGTTGAAAGCCTCCTTTCCTTCATTATCATTTTCTTACATACACTGATTATTGCGTCTTGCACCAGAGAGGTTTCGTTTTCTTAAAAGTAGCAAGTACTACCTAAGATAAGGAATCGATAGTTGGCTTGACTGATTTTGATGATAAAAAAATATACAGTGGTGGACTGCAAGGCCAAGGGTTTCCAGATTTTTCCTTCTTTCCAGATATTGATATTCGATCTTCCAAATATTTTCCAAGGTATAAGAAATTATGGAAGTTCTTCGAGCAAAGGATATCATTCCATTTCTTGGTCCACTTTCCAATGGAAACCTTATTTTGTAGCTATGGTCTAGCAAGGGAACTTGCAACGAGAAGATAATTTGTTCTCTTGAAATCCCGAACGGACATTCGTAGAGATTTTATGCTTACCTACCGGAAATTAGAGTGAATTAGTTAAAGCATAAAATTACAAGATAGTACTACTATTTATCTCATTCTGACAAATCACGCATATATATATATCTCCTTTCTATCTAAGCCACTCTTATACAGTTTCTGTCTCCAAACAATATTATTAGGGCTGAGGTAAAATATAACATTTCTACCTGAATAAAATATTTCCCGATCGGCAGTATTTTCTAGCTAGCCTATATTCTATCAGTACTCATTTTTAGTAGATACTTTTTTACAAAATTATCAAGATCTATACTGGGGCACATTTGTCTATCATTCGTGAATAGTACAATTTACGTGCAAAGGAAAGTTTTCTTAGGTTGGGGTTCAGTTTAGCTATGCCTCGTGCAGAAAGAGACGGACTTAAACATGTATATAGCCATGAAAAGTGAGCCTGAGCACGGCTTGAAATGACTCTGTGGGTTTAAAGGGTAGAATGAATGCTGAAGATTAAGGTGGATAGCTTTTCGATTATCTTTAGTTAGTAAGGCTTATTGCTCACGGTGTGTCCAAAATAGGAATGCAAGATGGGTAATTTGTGATATTTAGAAGATGCATAAAGCTTTTATTTAAGAAAAGTGAAGCCTTAGATCCTTGATTGTATGCGTGGGGAAAGTTTTGAAGTTCTTGCGTCCTGTCACAAGTTACAGTTTGTCTATGAATCATATTGGAAGTCCATACTTCCCAGTCGATTATTCCCTCTAAGAAATATTAAAAGTTCATGTTGTTTGCTGGACTGAAACAGGAAGTCTAAAGTCGCATGTTGAAGGATACATAAAAGGCAGACTAGAGTAATTTATTCCTCCTACGTGGCCGAAACCAAGTTTTATTCCCGAGAAAGTGAGTTCAGGATGCTACTTTAGTGTTAACAAGTTCCGAAAGTAGTTGTTTTCACCATGTCCTTATTTTCCAAACAATTTTGGCTTTTATTTTGCTCAGCTCCTTTAAAACTTGAGATGTTTGTCCTTGGACAATAGAATCTGTCGTACAATACAAGCCTTTGACTCAGTGTTCATAGCTGCTGTAGCTATACTTTCCCCTCAAGGGCAGTTCATTGTCTTGGGAAGAAAGCAATAGTACATACATGTCTAATAACCCTACATACAGTTTTTGAAAGCTTCTTAAGTGAACGACCAACACGTTTCCTACGTGGAAATTAAGTAACCATCAAAACCAAAAAGGTTTACTCGGCATAAAGCTTCAATGTCAGGCAAATGGTAAAGAGTAAAAATAAAACATAAAAGCTCTTAGTAAAATGGATTTAGCTTTATAGTGTAATTGGAGTCTGGCTGGCACCTTATTCCAATACCGTCTTAAGCATTACATTTATTTGACTTTAAAAACATATAAATCTGTAAAGAATTTTTTTGTGTGTAAATGATAAAACCGGAAATGTTAATGCCGAGATCAACTGGAAAACTGGCCTTTTATATCCCTAGTTTTAATTCTTGTTACTTACCTTAATAAAGGTAGTACAGGGGTTCTACATTGTAAAAAAAACCCTCAGCTTAGCTGCAGAGTAACTCAATAACCAAAAATAAATATAGAATTGTATTGCATTATTTGTCCTGTAAACTCTAAATGACTTTCACCAACCCTTTATGGCCACTCTAGGATATTTTAGTCCCATAAATATCCTCGGCCCATACCTATCATCAGGCAAAGCATCGTTAATTCTACCTTTAGATAAGACTTTTTGTATTTGCCCTTATCATATACGAGAGGTTAATTATCTTTTCGTTTTGTTTTCAAAGGCTTTCATGCTCACAAGAACTGTCGATTGATTTTTACTAATCACAATCACAACCGTTATTTTTACCAATTTAAAACCGACCTGAATCTGCTTAGAGTAATAATAATAGGTAATTGATTCTGTACTCCTTGAGTATTTGTTCACATTCGTTTTTCTACGACTTAATGTTAAATATGAAAATTACTAGTTTTACTAACTAACCGAAAAGATTCTTGCACTAAAATTGGACGAATAATTTTAATATTTACTACAGAACTAACTTCGCTTCCCTTGTTGTTTGGTTTACGATTAGAGTTCTGCCGTTACACCACTAGCTGCTCTATAGACGTTTTATATTCCACAACTTGCTACCAAGAAAATAGGCGAAGCAAATTCATCAATTAAAAGGTCACTCGGTCGGTGCAATGCAGCTGCTGGCATTCATCCTGTCTTCAGAAGACAAATCATCTACCAATCGACATCCCTTCTATTATCACCATCATCGCCGGTTCAAAAGACGTCATCCGGATCCATAATGAAATGAGATGAACGTTATCACATTCCCTATTGTAAAAATGGTCTCCTCTACCACCAAGCGATAATATGGATCACGTTCACTCTGCCCCTGTAGATGAAAAAGTAACTCCAGTGATAGTATAATGATTTTATCTCAGCTATTAAGTGTAAAAATAGTTAAGGATAAGATAAAAAAAAATGCCATGAAATCCTTTTAAGAATCGATAACATCTATCTATCACTGAGACCAGCTAAGCGAGCGAAGTTAGCTGAGTAAATTAAATAAATGAAGTTAATGGCCAGGTCAAGCCACATTTTAGAGTAACGTTAGTGTAATGTTTAAAATTGTAATCATCATAGCTCATTTATTCCTGCCAAAAAGCAATAATTGAAATTAAATATAGAACAGTACAATTATTACAATTTAAAATCGTATCTAATGTGAAAGAAAGTATTTAAAAATTTAACCCTGAGATTTTGCCGTCGGAATGCTCACGGCTTTAGGAGCAATATAAAAGCTAGTAACTTCATTAACCCATAACCTCGTGAAACTGAAGAAATAGCACAAATCCCAAACAACTCTTTACACAATAGTAGTAGCAATCAAGATTTATGGACACCAATCGTAACTAAGGTAGTAATCTTGAGTAGCAATGGAGGACGAAAACCTGGTTGTGCCCTCAACATCGAAAAAAAGTCCAAGAAAGTCTCCAAGAAAGAGCTTAATGTCTCCAAAGAAGCGTGGGTTGTTCCTAAGAGCGGAGACGGAAGTGAGCAATGAAAGTGGTGGGGGTGGACCAGTTTCTCCTACTACAGGCTGTCTGTCTCAACCTTCATCCCCAAGTTTGTCTGGACGTCTTGGACGCGTCTCAAGAATTATCTCCAGATCCGATGCCAACCTCGTCCATAGCCTTAAGGTCCGTTGGGTATGGGTGAATCTTATTAAATTGCGTAAACTCCATTAAAAAGTGGCATGGCGCATGGTTTGTGCCCTTTTTTGCCTCCAGTATTTTTAATCCTATCACGTATGTTCAATTCATAATTAAATAACATGATCGATATTTTAAAGCATGAATTTTTAATGTGTAATGTGTATTTCTTTATACAGTTCAAACGGTAACATTTTAGAACTCTAACATCTTTAAAATTATCCCTTGTCAAACTCTGCTTAGAAACGTAGTCATCCGAAAGCAATGTGTACTATTCATTCCCATTCCCATTCTTAAAGATTTTAATGGGAAGTTCAATGAAAATTCCACCTCAAGGAATTTGTTCATTTGTGTCATACTTCTCTGATTTCCCTGCAGAGTAATTATTGGCACAAGTACCCACCCTTCCTCTGCTCTTCCTTCCTTTACTCTAATTTATGTACATTTTTGGTACAAGTTTGGTAATGGATCAACTTCCGCATAGGAAATTAAACCTAGCCAAAGACAAAATGCTGCAGGAGAAAGTTGGTTGATTTTGACATTAGAAATGGAAAGTTGATTCCCCAACCGTGTAATTTGCCCTTGGTATGCTTTTCCTGAGAGTTACTTTCATTCACTCTGGCTTTCCCACGTACATTCGTACTTACTCCTAAATAACCTCTTTCTCTGTGCTACTTGCTATGTAAACTTGTTTGTAGTTGGTTAGCGTTAACTTTCTCTAGTAGTTGGTATTGGAAAAACTATGTATGTATGTGAGTATGTATAACTTGATCTCTCACATGTCATTTTCTTTCTGGTTGTTCACCCACCATATATAGGGAAAGAGGAATCGACACGATTCCGGGGATTCTGGTTCGGGTCAGCTTCATACGCCTTCAAATACTCCGGAGGATGGAGGAAGTCCCTCCCGTGGTTTATCTCTAATGGCTAAGGCCACAGGATACGTGACACACCTTAAGGTAACGTGCATTCGAGTTTACTACACAACTTCTTATTTTATTAACCAGGTGACATTAACGAGTAAAGAAATGGCTTGAGTCATTAAAATTATGACCGTTACCATAAGTGGTATACGTCCACGAAAAAAAAATTGTTTTGGACTTGCTTTAGTGGGGCGAAGGCTGGCGTAAACTACGATTAGGCTGTTTGATGGAAACATTTTAATTAGCCACGTACAATAAGTATTCAATATTAAATGGGTAATAATTATTACTTTTTCTCTTTTTCTCATTTCACGCTCTATGCGGAGCGAATTTCTATATGTTCATTCATACATACCTTTAAAAGCATAGGAATGTTTAGAACTGTTGACAGTTAAAAAGGAATACCTAGTGTTTATCAATTTTTTTGGAAAGTTGTGTTAAATTCAGAATAATTTGCTAAATACGGCAATTGCTATGCAGCAAATACACTTTTTCGGGGAAAAATTATTCGTGCTTCCTATTCCTATAATTCCGTAGCAGGGTAGGGAATATAATTCTAAAGTTATGGCACCGCCCCGAGAGCACTTCTGAAGTACGTATAAAAGGTTCTCTGCAAATTCTGAAAAACTCGCGAGCCGTAGCAATTAACCATTACCTTAGAGTATACGGAGTATAAGTCTTTTTCTTGGAAGTAGATTGACTTAATCTCTCTTAAAATGAACCGACGTACTTTGCTTTCTTCTTAATTGTTTATATAAAATTCTCATATTACAAGGAAAATTTCACAAGCTCTAATTTCACATCATGTTGCACATAGTACATAATTAATGCCATTGATCTCCACGTACAACAAGTTTTTATTTCAGATTAATTGCATTATCCAATTAAAAATCTGATTCTGCTACAAGTACAGGTATATAAAATACAATTTACAGAAATACTAAACCTATTATGCTGACTTTAACCTTTAATCGTTCGCGTAATATCGTTTGACGCGTATGTACCGTATTTTGCATGGTTATCTGTATTTACGTTAGGGTATTTTCCTGGTAAATATGGTGTAGGGGAACTTATTTACTCTAATGCATGATTGTGGGTCGTCTCCCTTCCTTCGTACTATTGGCTATGAAAGGAAACGATCAACAATAGAATGGCAGTGAAATGCCAAAATTTCATTCATCCGAAATCCAAATACTTTTCATTCTGATTTAGAATCGTGTTTAGTTAGAAAACCCTAGAGACTCCTGTTCCAATACTGTATAATTCTTAAAGGATCTTTTACCAAAAAGAAAGGTATTTATTCCAAAAAGGGACGTACTGTACTCGTAAGCATGTATAGGTGGTTACAGACGTTATTTCTGTGTATTATTTGTACTCCTAAAACAAGTTTTGCATATCCTCAGCAGAAGTCCCACATAATATTCCCAAGAGAAATGAAAGACATCCAATTATTCCTACAGAATAATTTATCAAAACGCTTCATTCTTCTTTCTTCGTATTTTATTTCCAAATATACTACGGTTTGCGTTGTATTTGGTAGAGATTTAGGGTGTAAGACAAAGTAAACCCCTCCTTTTATGATTGTATATGAGCACTTTTTATACTCTTGTAGAAAAGTATCCTATGCAAGTTAAGTTTGACAAGCGACTTGCCAGAATAACTTTGGTCGACTAACCAGAAAAATAAAGAATAGTATCACACAAGAAACACATTTACAAACATAATTAGAGTGTCAGTCGGTCGGCGAGCGGAAAAAAGGTTGCAATTATATTCTGTTATAAAATATCGTTGGATAACGGAACTGAAAGTTGGTTCCACGGAAAGACAGTCAAGAAAAGCTGGTCCCAACCGCAAAACAGACAGAAGATATTGATGTGAGTGAGTTGATCACGAAGAATAATAGAATAATAACAGAATGCGAAGTAAATTATGCTTGACTGATTCTAATTTAATCATTGCTTTTATTTAATAGGACTTTCGAAAAACTCCGTTTCATTGTTGTCTGTCAATTGAATTTGAGTTTTGTTTTTTAATGTGTGCACAGAAGATGCTGTCAGAATCGGAATTAGGTCTCCAAAAGTTAAATAAATGCAAGCAGAAAGCTGATGTATATTTCAGTATTAACACAAAAGATCATTGAAATAGTCATCTATCTTTAAACGAGAACCAGAGCTAGAGAAAGCTAAACTAGATAAAAGTCCCATTAAGTTTAAGATGAAGAAACGCCATCTTTATGTTCAACTAAATGAAATATAAATCCTATCCACTTTTGCCCACTGCAATTGTACACTTACCGTATTATTTATTTAGTTGTAGTTGTACCGTTTCTGTAAGAAGATAATGAAAGTTGTATTAAACTGACTGTAGTATGCATAACTTGGAGTAATTAATGTCTGCAAAGTTTGATTCTCCGTTGTAAAAACAGATACGCTGTTTTATGTAATTAACCACAAACCACAACCTAAAAATGGCAAAGTATCGACACCGAAGGACCTTGAGCCTGTAAAGTTGCAACCGCATTCAAACTTTGTGATTAGTATTGCAACTTCACTTTTTCTTAGAGTGGAAAATAGTAACTTCTCTTTTTAGATGGTCCAATTACTATTATATTTTAATCTTAAAAGCTAAGTCACAGAGACTGACTGTAAATTCATAGGCTAAAAGCCAACGGAGAAAAGTAAAGTAGGAAGCTAAGTACTAACTGAAGCTGATAGATAATTGAATTTCACCCAGTTTTTGTTGTTCTTAGGTCTACCAACCCTGTCAGTAAAGCTTTCATACTTTTAGTGTTCAGACAAAGTGGTATTTCTGCTGGTTAAGAAGTGAAGTTAACGACTGGCTGAGCCGTTATCTCACTTCTAAATCTAATTTTTCTAGCCTAAAACGGGTCACTCGGCAAGAGAAATTCAATTTAAGGATTTTAGGAACTGGGGTTTCCTACCTCTCGTATCTTACCCAGGCAGAGATGTTCATTTTTCTAAAAAATGAATTAATCCTCTATAGTGCTCTAATTATTTGTTTACCAGAAAACGTGATACTGCAAGCTGGACGGGATTTTAGAAGCTGCAGTGAACGTTTTTGTTCCCTAAAAATAACTATCACTCAACATTGACAAAAAATACACATTTTCCAAATATTAAAGGATTTTAATACGCAATGAAACGGTCCACACTTTGCAAACTTATTCCTATCGTCAGTATTCAGGTTAAAGCGACTTTAATGTTTATTACATTTCAGAATTTTTAACCATTATTTCAATGCTTGAGAAGTTGTCAAATTTAATGAGATTACTACATGTTGCACTAAGAAAAATAAATGTACAGAAAAAATCTTTCTCTTCTCATACTCAAGAAGCATAGCTTAAGAAAAAACAAGACTTAATCTGTGAAGCGCAGCGTATACCTTACTTCAAGCAGAAAAAATAAATCAAAGCAACTTTCCCTGTGGCTAGAGACAACAAGCAGGTTTATTGTCCTAGAAAAAACGAATCTGTCATCTCCAGTCTTTTGGAGAAAAATAGTTTTTACCATCGATCTATTACGTATTCTCTCTTTCCGTTCATATCGCGATTGCGACAGGTTGCATCTGATTGTGCCAGCAACGCATGTTGGTATTGCATATTGTAACGCTGGCATAATATTCGAATTGCGATCGTCATATTTCTTATATACCTGGTTTTCTGCTAGAGTTTCATCTTATCTTTACCTCCACTTCAAAACAAGGGATCATGTTAGAGATGATATGAAAGCCACGTCAAAAACAGAAACCCGAATAAATCAAAAGTTCTGCCTGCCTATAGGATATAAATTTGTAAATCTAAGGAAATTGGCTCAGGTTATTGCTGATCAGATCACACTGTATTCAAATACATTTAACAATTTAACAAAGATCTCTCGCCCAGCGTGTAAACGAATTGTAAACTCTTGTTTACGATATTATACATTTCTATGTCAGTCTATCTTTTCCCTCAATAGTATCAATAAACCAGGCATCTTTACGTATGAATCCACTCATGTTGGTTAAAAAAGCTGTATATTATATGATGATAATAATCAGGGTTTACAATTTGTGTATTGCTTTCTATATTTCAGTCTCGTTTGGACAAACACCGGGAGAGAGCTAGAGAGGAGAGGGAAGGATCTCTCGGAGGAAGAGAGAGACTTCCGCCGCATCCGCAGTCTTTCTCTTCCTGTTGTGGACATAGAAATCCCCAAGATGAGTCTTTTGACACCTTGGCTGCTCCACCAGGTAAGCTAGTATTACCACTTTTACCTTTAGTTACCGTATTTCCGGAAATTACTCCCCCCTCCTGGAATAACTCCCCCTACCTTTCCATGTTAAAAACTTAAATTCGCACTATATTGTCCATGATAAAAGTGTTTTAAATTTTTCCTTTGAAAATAAAGCTCCCCAGGAGAATAATTTCCAGAAATACGGTACGTTTCTTTATAAAAGGAGGTTTTTTTTGTTTCTTCTGTCAGGTTGACTTTGTGGGAGGGATTCGCTGGGGGATAAATAGTTAACGATTGGTAGGTAGAGCAGGGCTTATAAAATATGGATGTCACTCCTGGTAATGTGGAAGACAGAATGATATGATGTCACTGTAATTGACTGTTGAAGTTCAGTGGTAGAGAAAGTCTAAAGAAATCTTTCTTCTTCTGAGAGGAACAAACAATTCAACCATTGTTTTTATAAAAGTAGTAAACCTTCATTGAAAAGGGGTATTTGCTTGTAAATATGTTTTTAAACTGTTTAATGTTTTCAATCATACTCCAAATGTGTTATTTATATTTCAACAAATTTCCAAAGGACTCTTTCTCCTTGTTTATTTGTAATTAACTCTGGATACACTGTTAGCGAACTTCATGTATAATTCAAAGAGATAGATGATGCATATTATTTCGTTGAATTACATTAATTAGAGTTAAATAACAAAATACTTTCTTTGGAGAGAGTATTTTATTTTGTCCATTAGGTGAAAGTAAAGAAGTCATGTTGTGGTATATATTTACGACAGTGACAGTCACAAAGTACATGCTCACGTCTAACCTTGCAAGGAGAAATTTAGTAAGAAATAATTTCAACTGCAGAAACAGAATGTCTGCCTGTCCGTCATACATACAGCTTGTGAACCGTTTATTTAAAACATGAAAGTAGGTACCATAGCTGGTTTTTGTTACGTCAGAGACGTGGAACTCATGAGGGGCTGAATGTCTGAGTCTGATTGTACAAAATATTTTAAAAGGCTAAACGATTCTATTTTTCAACCAATCGACCTAAGATTAATGAAGCTAAGTTTTAGATTCCGTTGTATGGTATGGTAAAACGTAAATGATATAGTACTCTGAATTCCCCTAAGTGCAATTGTGCAAACAGACGTTGATTTTCATCTAAGTCTAACATTGCTGGAAGATTGAAATGAATTTTAGGATAGCAGAGATAGATATCATCTCTATCACCCAGACAGTCCAAATTTTTTATAGGATTAGAACAACGAAATTATAGGATAAATGAATAAAGCACTTACTTTAATTCCATTAAATAGTTTACTTAAGGAAAAAGTTGGAAACGGATACCTCACGTCCTATGTAATTTGTAATATACTACTTCTAATTTTTCAATCAACCAGTCAACTAATATTGTCAATGAGTGATTGAAAAATTAGTTTAGCTTAGTATGGGTTTCAGTATTCTTTTTACTAAATTGGAAAGAAGTGGAAACTCCAGCGTTCTCATCTGAGATAGATTCAACACAAATCGTAACAAAGGCTTTGGATAGACAAAACATGAGTTCTATGGGTTCAAGATGAAAGTAAAGGTAGTTAGTCGAGTTAGTAGGTATGGTACTTCAAACATTCCCTGTGCAGCAATTAACGACTCGGGGTCCACTCTCAAGCTAATTCCCGAAAATCCATTGTGTGTTACCACTGCAGTTACATCTGTATTTTGTATACCATCAGATCCTATGTTAAATATTCTTGAACAGCAAAGCAAGCAGAATAAAACATTTATAGAATAGAATGGCAGGACTTAAATTATTTTAGGGTGGGGTTGCCCTATCCAAACAATTCCGTTGTCTCTTAATGCAGTGGCTTCGGCAGAAGTCAATTACAGCAAAGTAACCGATGCGGATTTAAGGAAAGCTTTAATGTGTCGACTTATTACCCTCATAATGGACCCTAGACACAGCCAATGTCATCATTCGACGTATAAGACTTAATAGATCTGAATCTAGAGCTTTGCTAGACCTGAAGCATCAGGATCTTAACGAATGCAGTAATCCCCTCACGACAGAAACTTAAAGTAGTAAATATGCATCATCGTATCGTAACACAAAACACCAATTTAGAAGATTTGCTTACGAGGTTTTTAATGAATACTGTAATTCTACAACTAACTCAACTTCCTGTACCAACAAGCATTCAAGTATTTTATTGTAACAACTACGCTTCATACCACCAACCAAATAACAAAACAAAGGAGTTTTAATTATAGTCAAAAGTAAGAACGAAGAACCCGGATTGGCATTAAAAACATTGTGTATATTGTACCCGTGCCAAGAAGGCTCTGCCGTTGTTTTTATTAACTCCGACATTTATAATACGTAACTCGCCAAGCAAGTATAGGTGTTCCTTATTCCAATCAGTCAATCAGAGACAATAGAGTACATAGACAGACAGTCTGTTAGTTAGATGTAAGATCGATACAAGAGCAAAGGTTGTAGTTGTAAGCCTGTTGAAAACACGGAATGTTTTTTATGATAAAGAAACAGTTCACCAGTCAAGTAGTATGCAATGCTTAACTAAAATTCATTGTTTATCTAGCTAGCTTATCTGCGCATTTACAATACCTCTCTATAGTAAATGGAATTATATTGTCGAAAGCCCGACGGAAGTACTCAAATCTTTAGACGTAGTATGGATACATTTCTCCATTTCTGTCTCCTACTACTTAGGATTTGGGAATTAGATAAGAAAACACCACTTTCGATTTTTTTTACCGACACGTCATCATAACTTCCTCTTTTCCAGCAATAAAACCCCGGTTTATCATTTTTATGTAAAGACACCACGATTGCATTAGGTGTCTAAAGAAGCATCTGCGCGATATCAAGGAGATCCAAATCCAACCCAGAGTAGTAAGAACTTTACTCCTTGCCGAGAGACTATACAACGATGTATGTTAGTTGCATTACTATTTTTATGATACTGCATAATATATCTTTGGATTTCCCGTAATGTTACGTTGGTTGGTTGGTATCACGGACGAAGAAAAAATAAATGATAAGACTATGAGTTTTCGGTTGGTGAAAGGCCAGTCCTGAATTTCAATGGGAACGTCTCACACCCGGACCACAGTGTAAGCTTCGTGTAAGTCTGTGGTTCAATAGAACCTATATATTGGAGAGGTTCTAATCGTTCTAGTTTCTTGTTCGAGTTGGAGTTTACTTACTATTAAAACTCTCCTGGTAAACTTTGCTAGACTCAGTGTCAGTTGAACTTGTTTCAGAGTTGGATGAGTAGAAACGGAAGAGAGAGAGAGAGAGAGAAATACATCGGTTATTTAACGGAGAAACATTTGGACTGAAAATGGTATTCTGAACTGCAAAACTTTTAAATCATATCACAATTGTGTAGTTTTAATCTCAAACAATTCCTACATACGTTCATTTCCTACTATATTTTTAGCAAAACAACTCTTCAAGTACATGCATTAAAGGTGAAGATGACCATTAAACGAAGTAATAAAAAACACTTTATCGGTGAAAGCATTTATTATTGTCAGTAACCTTCTAACAAGCTAAGTGGTTGATGACTTATTCCACTTGTTAAATTGCGCTTGTTTATAACACTTGATTGTTTCAATAATCTGTCAGAATAATACAAATAATCTGTCTAATACAGACTCTCTATTATAAGCTCACAATAGAATGGGCTATTGTTACTTTATCTTCATGAGTCCAGCTAGTCAGCATTGACAGTTGTGCAATGCAGTAAAGTGAAAGTTGTTTGGATTGGCAGAAAAGAAAGTGTAACAAAAGTAAGTAAAGTTGGATAAAGGATGCTTTCAATAATATGTATGGATATGAGACAGTTTCAATCCAGAGATGTCAATGGGTTTGTGACTTTCGATAGCTAATACATAATAGAACCCTTTTATGTGAACTTTCCTTTGGAGTGATTAATAATTTTTGTAGACGAACTCACACTTGGCATTCGTACCAGTTGGTGGTAGTGGTCTAACGAGGATTTCTATTATGATGAAGGTAAAAAAAATGCTCTTTACGTAAATGGCATGAAAAATTAAGGGTTGCGATGAGGTAGTTTTTTTATGGAACAATTTTACTGGCAATGATTTTTACTGGTTAGAAAGAAAGATTTAAATTAAATCATTAGACACAGAAAATGTCACATCATAAGATAATATTTAATTGGAGAAAATTACAACCATGCCTGTGAACATTGAACTTGCAATAAAACTTTGTCGAATACAGATTAGAAATTAAACTTCCTCTTAGCAAAAAACTAAACTTTCTAAGTAGACATGATATTTTTTACCCAATCTTACATAATTTCATTACAGCTGTACATTTACAACTTCTGTGACAATGCAATGGGTGGGTGGATTGTATTTCTAATACATATGGAGTTTTATGTAGCATGGTCTCACATAATTAGGTAGTTAACCTCCTAAGCTGATAGAACAAATAGACCCAACCGCAGGGTACTACAATATGGACCGTTATTTGGACAGATGCTACGGTGGTTTCCATTTCCATTCCATTTCCATCCAACTAAAATATGCGAATGTAAGGAAAAGGAGTAAAATATCCATAGAACTTTCATCCCACGAAAGAACGAAGTACATCAAAAGATTATTTCATGATCAGACCTCAACGCTAACGTTTTTGAAATGAGGCTTTACTCCCTCTAGGAAAGTACCTTTGTTGCTGGAAGTTATTCTTTTTTGCAACAATAATAGCAAGCAACTTAAGTGATCAGACACAGAAAGTGATCCATTTCATATACAAGTATATTCAACATGAACAAAGGCCGAAACGACGACGATATACCGCTCAGATGTGGTAAGTTACTAAAAGGTTGGAACTGCTCTCTGGATCTTCTCTATCGACTCTTTTACAAATTTGGATATCATTGAGCTATTAAGATAAAAGGTCAAATTAAATGCCAACATTAGATCATAGCTCTCGATTCACTGAGCTAACGACGATGGTTATGAAACCTTTAGGAAGTTATGTTTACGTTCATCTGTCTAAAGCCATTAGACGGACAGGTGCTTTATTATCAGTTCTGTTGCAAGTAAAAGAAAAAGTAATTGTGTCATTTAGACTACGTGAAGGCGAGAACTTTAGTTACTTGCTCTCATTTGCATTAAAAAATTAGGTAGGTTTGAGTTTCTAAAGTATTTTAATAAAAAAAGGGTTTCCCCTCAGACTTCTATACTTAGTTACAACTATTTTACCTTGTAATTTTAAGGTACTCATTATACAGAAGGTGTAAGCATTTCTTTAAATGGAAATTGTTCTGTAGATCGTTCCACTTTTATTGAAAAACTAGACCGAAACTTTATGAATCTCTTTTTTGAGTGCCAAGTTTGTTCGAGCTCGATCTTTGCAAAGGCAGTTCCTAGAAAATATTTTACATATTAACAATTTTTCTTTTCTTTTTCAATAATTTTTGTTAGCAATTTGCATTGAAAGGGAAAGCAATTTACGTATTCCATTCCAACTAATAAAAAGGATGTAAGTATGCATAAGAAAATGTGATTATGAATAATAACAAGATTTTCTTTAATTATCCTATCATTTTCTTTCTTGCAAATTCAATTAAAAACTCTGTATTAAATTTCGTTCAAGATGGTAATCAAACTCCATGAAGGGCTCAAGCAGGATAGCTGAATGTTAATCTGGATATCAAACAAGACAAATGGGATTTCTGTGAGGCACGAAAATTTAATTAATAGAAAATCAATTAACTATTGCATACATTTCAAACATGATAAAACTTTATGCTTAGCTGTAATGAGTCATTCAGTAGCTGTACTTTGTTCTAGACAAAGTTTAGTATTTTTAGGCTAATAACTCAGTCTCGTCTATTTCCATCAATCAGTATCCAAAAGGGTGCTAACTTAATCGATTATGTGTTATTATTGAAATTGAAAGGCAAGTGCGGGGATGAGGTGGTGGAGTTGAAATTGGAACCGAAACATCATGAATCCCAGTTTCAACTCTGACGATCAAACGGAACCTAACTTTTTCCATTAATCGGTTCCTTGAAGCATCAGATTAGTCAGTATGAATGTACAAAAACGGCTTTGGTTCTAAAATAGCATTAGGTTCAGCTTTCAGCAAGAGTTAAGGCCTTGAGTTTGCGAGGATGCATGCTGGAGACAAACGGGTTTTTTTTGTTTACTAACCTTCTGCTAGGCAAGCCGCACACAGATTACGATGACAGAGCTGGATTATCTTCTTACTTGTACGACTTCCTAGGACTTGCGTTATTCTTTGTTGACTACAGATATATAAACTTTGTTAAAAAGAAGGATGCGTGTCATCGTTGTACCTAAGTGCCTACATGCTCTGATGCTAGATGCTGATGCTATTATAGTTAGTTTTTCTATAGCGCAAGAGAGTCAAGAGATTAGGCGAGATTATTATAAAGTTCCAGGATGAATAAAAAGCGTAAAGTTGACGGTATATGAGATTTCTTCGGTATTTCCTTCACCATTGACCAGAGTATCTCATCGCTTATAGTAGTAGTTCAGTTTATCACGGTATATCAGTGTTTAAAAAAGTAAGAGCTGTTGGCTGGAATCCATAAAGTTCATTAGAGCATAGATCCACCCTCCTTGTGTTACGGTATTATTTTGTTAGGAGGGTTTGTGTAGTTTGTTGGTATGAGTTAGTTTAGTGAGTAGAGTAGATCAGTCATCAGTCATCAAGGAAGACTTCGTTGTGAAGTAAACTTTCAATACTTGCTGCATTGCTTTTTGAAACTTGACAAATCTCGTGCAACAGACTGTCACTGTGTCAGCGCTCATAATTTTGCGTTTGCATTAGGTACATTACTTTGCTAACATTAACATGGTGCACTACTGACTATTTGCTGTTGCAGAAACAGCAACTGGGATTTTAAACCTTAAATGTAAATCATTTAACAAAACTCCTTGGGGGATGAAGTTGTTTTAGTTGTGCAGCTTATTTTTTTAAATTTATCTTGCTATTTCAAGTCAAGAATTCTTAAGGATCACTTCTACTTGACTCTAGCGGGCTAGCAGTTGGTACATTGCAAAATATATTGCTTTTTGCTGCTGTAGAAGGATTTTATTATTGCACAAAATTGTAATTTCACACAAAGTTAGTAGGTAAGAAGTTTTGTCGGAGCTAGAACGAGAAGACTCTTCAGAATATTTAATATTCATGAGATGTTTGCAGTTATCATGTTCAAATATACGAAACCTTCTTCTGTACTAAAGTATTACAGAGACGCTAGAAGTTCCATTCACAAAATCTTTGCCTGTGTTGTCATGCCCAGTTTTGGAGAACAGATCCCAATCGGGTACTGCTGTAGTACCTTCGAACGGGGCGTTTGGTATTTAAACTTGGTAGATAGTTAACTGAAAGTTGTGGAAACGTAGAGAGAGAGAGTTATCTTTGTTCCATGCTAAACCTGCAGTATAACACTTTATACCTGTAAGTTAAGTTTGGGCAGAAGGCGAGTTAACTTCATTTTGTATCAAACATCCTCCTCATTGCAGAGAACTTTCTATGCAATGCTACCAGGCAGAATGCTAAGGAAGTTAGAGAATACAAGACTTATATCATGTTTTGTTGCTAAAAGAACCATTAAATATTCTGGTTTCTAGTAGTTTGAGCTTCATTAATTTTGTTTAATTTACTTGACTCAATAATTCAATATTAAAATAACAAACAACTCAACTTTAAATATTTAATTTTAGATCATACTATGTCAAAGAATTTTACTGGAATCAGAGCAAACAGAGATGAACATTTAACGTATATTCAACTACTTCAGCAGATTTTTGACATATTTAATGACAATGTGTGCAATCTGCTGGTCACTCTCACATGGAGTTATAGCATAGCTTATCTTTATTAAACTAACAAATACATAGATTTAAATTCTACTGGACTTCCTTGCTGTAGCACACTAAAAAACGGGATATACTACAATTGGACCTTAACAGTCGACTCTTCAATTAGGTCATCGTAAATCTTCAGTAACAATATTATTTTTGGTTTCATATAGGAGGAAGTGCAATACCGTCCGTGGAGGAAAGTACCCGAGCAAGCGTTTTGGATGGGTCGGCCTCAATCTCAGTGAATGTGAGCTTCAATACTTCGACGAATACATCTTCAGGTTTTGAAAAGGAGGACTCCTTTATAGTTACAAGTTATTCTCCTTGGAATTGTTCTCCTCAGGGTGAATCTCAGCTAAAATCCCAAGGTCAACTGCAGCAGAATCTGGGGAACTTGTCAACAAGTGCTGCGGGGACCTCGGCCAGCAACGGTTCCAACGACGTTTCAGGGGATACTGGTCCAGTAGCCTCTGGAGGCATGTTCTCCCAGTTTCCCTTTCACACCATGAATGTTCATCTTCAACGGGGACGAAACCTTGCGGCCAAAGATGCCTGTGGTTTGTAATTTTTAGATGATTTACTATCCGCTTCAGCTACTGTCATTTTATTTAGACTTTAAAAAAAGTAAAACCTATGGGTCGTGCCGTAAATTGGTTGCTGCTAAAAAACCCAGACGGTTCCATGTCAAGTTATCTTTCCAAAATATGGGGATATTCTCCATGCAGTTTATGAATGTCATGGATGGTGATAAGTGGGCTAACTTCCTAAAATATGCACGGCTAGAAATGTGTTATTGATTCGAAATCCGATTACAATATTTCAGGGAGTAGCGATCCCTACGTGAAGGTAAAGATTGGGGATAAGCTCCTTTACAAAAGCAAGACAATCAACCGTGATCTAAATCCGATATGGGACGAGTCCTTTGTACTTCCTATTAGTGATCTCAATCAATCAATCATCTTCAAGGTTTGCCTTTAATTTATCATTATTACAATCTGATCTCAGTAACTTTGGCAGACATTTACATGCTAAAAGATTAGAAAAAAATTATATATTTAGATATGAAAAATTATGTTAGCACGTCTACGGTTTTATTGGAATGTTTCTATTGGAAAAGTTAGTTTACGTCACGTCATTGAAGAATACTAGGATAAGCATCAACGTTCATTTACGACCGCAGAGAAGCTGGCTAAATTGCGTTGACGTAAAGTATGGTATCTATCGTAAAGCGAATAAGTAGAAATCATTTTCATGGATGGAACTTAAAATCTGAAAGCAATTAAAGCCTCGACCGACGACACTGTCGCATCAGATCCAATAACCCCGGTGGGTAAAGTGCATTAGTTTAGAAATAGGTCTCAAGGGACTTGCTGCTTGCTCTTGAGAGAACTTTCAAAAATCCTTAGCCAAATGCTGACTACCGAGCTTATTTTAATGGTTTTGGTGAATAATAAAATGTCATGTTTCCAATATTATGGTTTATACCTCCAAATTAAATTCAAACAGCTTTGTCTGTGACGTAAAAAAAGTCTTGAGGGATGTATTTGTTGATGGAACATCATCTGAGCGTACGTAAAATTTAGTGAACGTATACGTATTGTATCTTCCATGGAATGGGTTCGTTTCAACGTAAAAAGTAACAACAAATAATCAAATCGTGTACGTCTGTTTCATCAATAGCTTTCATGCGTTGCTAAATTTTGAAACATAAAGTACTATGTGTAGTTACCAATGCATTTTTCATATTCCTCGTGACCTATGAACTACAGTACAGAGTTGAGTAGGCTGTTGCTGTTAGCGTTGGATTTTGGGATAACGCTGAATATCTACATTGAAAATCTTGTTTTTTTTTATTTTCTTGGCACAAGTTCTTTAATTTAGGCGGAACTGACGGTGAGTATAATTCAATTGGTAACAAATGGTCTGTCTTCGTCCTACTGCTTAATTTTTCGTTCCACGGCATCCTGAGGGACTATATTTCTCATTAAATTCCTATTGACGATGTGGATTTCCATTAGGACTGTGATTCTACATTAAAACTAACTAGTAAGCTAGACAGGGAACAAGGGCAGTGGGTTGGCTATTGGTATTTAGAATCTGAAAAACTGAACGATGCGATGTTGAGTAGGAACTTGAGCATGATATTATCTTGACAAGGCTTTGAGACAAAACGCTTCAGATCCATTAAACCCGAAACCGATTTTTCGTATTTGAAATCATGTATCGTGGATTTTGGTTCCAACATACATACATTGCTATACAAGTTAGGTTGCCTGCCTAGTAAGAAAGCCACATTTTCATTCAGGTTGCAAAAAAACGTATGTACTTTAACTCTTGAGAGAAGTAAAAGTACTTAACTTTTAGGGCTTCAGAAAACTCGAATCGATTCAGATTAAACCATTTACGGATACGATATAGACTGATTCTATAAAGTTGTATGAGGTTTTCCTGTTATCTTTCAGGTATTCGATTATGATTGGGGATTCCAAGATGATTTTATGGGAATGGTGAGTCGTAGAGTTTGGAATTGGATTTTAAATCCCATTACCTACAAAGAGATATACCTGCCTCATGCGTGTAATAATATCGTCATCGTCTCATGATTGGATATTCTTAAATTGTTTGTTCGTGTTTTCCAGGCTTCGCTGGATCCTAGCCGACTTCCGCCAAATAAACCCACCGAGTTGACCTTGACCCTCACCGAAACTAATACGCCTGGAACGGAGCCTATGGGAGATATTATCATTTCTGTTACACTTGTGCCTCGTACAATTGAAGAGAGAGAGATTGTAAGTTTGCTATTCTTACCTGGCATATAACCGTTCTTTACTTTGCGGCAAGAAAAGTGAGTTTTTTATATTTTCGGAACACCAGAGAATGTCTGGTAGTTTTAGGACAAATTTAATCATAAACCAAGGCGTAAACGGAGAGTACTCTTGGAGTATTTTTCCTTCCAAAATTAGGTATCGTTATAGGCATTTTTGCAATGCACTGAACTCCTCAGGGTCAGCAGGGCAAGCTTATTTATTGGCAACTTGAAGCGCTGAGATATATTTAGGGTGTTGCTACATCACGATAATAACGATTAATGTCACGGGAAGTGAAGATTGATGAATAAATGTATATCTAGATTAAGATTTTAACTTTTTTTACTTAACAACATCCCTGTAAGCCTGGCCGTTGTGGTACTGCATAAATGTTACTAAAATTAAGGCTCAAGCTCTCTTATTTTTGCTTGAAGCTAATCGATTTCAAGTAAAACAAGCCCTTTTTATCCTACTACTGTATAAAATAAAGCAAATTTTATTCTGTATTAACTTCTGTTATATTTCAACTAACTGGTAGAGCGAAAGTTGCATGTAAATATTTATAAAACTGTGTTCTGCAATTAATTAAGCAATTATTAAAGCATGGTGAAAACATTTGCTTAATTTAGCACCTCACCGTACCTGGCTCATCATCGAAGTACGAATTCCATCGTTGGGAAAAGTATGCCAGTAGCAATGATCATGATCAAGCTGTTCCTGGTTCTTCGAGAAAAGTGAGACGGGTTTTAAACTAACAACGGCTAGAAAGAAAGCTTCTACTGCCAATATTATTTTTTCTTGGGCAAAGTCTGACAGTCTTGGTTTTTTAATTTCTAGGTATAAACGTAAATTGCATAGTAGTTTTGGGTACTATACTCTGCTATCAATTGCTTATTATTAAAGGTAACTTAGAAGTAGTTTTAAGCTGTCTGACTTGAGTTCGGTCTCCTGCTTAAGTGGCGAGTTGTATAACTGCTTCATAAAAACCATTCAATGGAAATATGGATACATTTTGTGGTTATTTCTGACACGAACAGTCAATACCATCTCATTTAATGCATCATTCCCTTTTGAATGTGTTCTATAATAAGCTCATTACGTTAAGCGCAAACAACTTAAATGTGCTTGGCTGTAGGGCTTGGTAGTGAAAATGTAAGGAAAATAGTGGCAATTGTGTAGATAATTGTATTATTGTATGGTAGTAAATGTTAGAATTGAAAAGGCGATTTTGGGATGCTAGATTTTTTTATTCGTGTACGCAAAATAGGCTAATATTCGTATCGAAGCATCGCTAGTTATGACTATGACGAAAACTTTTAAATAAATACAATTATTTTATGAATGCTATAGATTCGTATTTTTATAACTATTTTCCAGTGGTTTAGTGGGGATGGTCAGTCAAGCAAGTTAGCTGATACACAGAAAAGACTCAAAAGTCAAATATGGAGTAGTGTTCTAACCGTTCTACTTCTAGAAGCGAAGGACCTAGGTCCAGGAGAGGATCGTATTGTTATGGATGCTTTTGTTAAATTCCGGTAAAATCATAATGAAACCCATTAAAAAAATAGCAATATATTACGGAGGTAACCCCCTTAATTTTGGAAGTGTTGGCTAAATCTTTCCTCAAATTGCAGACTGGGAAACCAGAAATATAAAACTCGAACCGTTCCTCGCACAACAACCCCCAAATGGGTGGAGCAGTTTGACTTTTATTTGTACGAAGGTCAACCGCAAATCATGGAAGTGCAAGTTTTTGATGAATCCTTCAGTCGAGATTACATTGGTCGCGTTGCAATTGATATTGGACTTTTGGAAAAGGAACAGACTCACCATAGAACTTTCCAATTGCAAGAGGGAAACGGAGAGATTTCCTTTCTCCTAACGGTTTCTGGGACAGCTGGCGTGGAATCGATGTCCGACCTTACTACCCATGGCGGCTGTAGTAGTTCTACCGATGATACGGACTCCTTACACACGAGATATGTAAGTTAATTACGAGCTTTGTTGTATTACTTTCACCTTGGAGAAAGCTATCTGCTGGCTAAAGCATACGGTCATGGTTCATTTATCTGTTTCATTAAATCTGCGTTCGTGGTTGATTCCATGCGTGTCTTTTTTACTGCTTGATAGAAAACTACATAGTGTAGTACTTACATATTTGAAGTCAATTGAACTGATACCCTGTATTTGGAAATTCCCTACTTGGATTCCTATATAGAAGTATTGGTTTAATCATAAGGTGTATCATTGATGTCTAACGGATCTAATTAAGTAAGGATCATTTCACTTTATATGCAAACTTTCGTCGGTTGGGTATAAAGTCATCGGGAAAAGTTTGAAATGACGCAATGGAATGCAAACTTTTTATGGTGTAGCTAGAATAGAAGTTTTGTTGTTGTTTGAGTTGGGCTTTCCTCTAGGAATATAAACATTTACAAGTCTAATTGACCAACGTGGATGGTTATTTAGTAATTAGTTTCCTTACGTCAACTCAACAGTTGTTTGTATACTTACATTGATAAATTAGGCAAGGGTTAATTGATAACGTCAGATAATTTGTTTGCCTAAGTAGGATACTTAATGAACCTTTTCATGATATATAAGTCTCGTGTGCGTGATTTGAACATGGAGATTTAAGTTTAAAACTTGTTAGTAAGACTAGTTTATACGGACTTTCTAGGCATTTACCAAGAGTTTGCAGAATGTAAAAGATGTTGGTCAACTCACGGTAAAGGTTTTTGAAGCTCAAGGCCTGGCTGCTTTGGACATTGGGGGAAAATCCGACCCTTTCTGTGTTTTGGAGCTAGTCAATGCTAGATTACAGGTGGGTCTTGCGTAATGTACTAGTTTGTGTTATCATAATGGCTTTCAAGATAATTAATGTTCGAGGGATGAATATTTTACTACTGTCGATAATTCAGAGGTTTACTTGTTTTTCCTGTAATTTCTTTACGGATCAGAGTTACCTACTCGAAGTATAATTATAAGAACGATAAAAGGGATAACGTTGGCTAAAGTTAATTAATTTTGAAACAGACGCAAACAGAATATAGAACGCTTAATCCAGTATGGAACAAGATCTTTTCATTTCAAGTGAAAGATGTCACGTCCGTTTTGGACCTAACTGTTTATGACGAAGATCGCAACCACAAACAAGAGTTCCTGGGAAAGCTCAGCCTCCCTTTATGGAAGATCAAGAACGGGGAGAAGAAATGGCACATGCTCAAGGATAAAAGGTTGAATCGGGCTGCTCAAGGAAGCAATCCAAAGATATTAGTGGAAATGGAGTTGAAATGGAATGCTGTAAGTTTTTCATTTTTAATCCAGACAGCTTTTTAAGTTTTGATGCTATCGGCTAGTGGTTTTGGAGTGTAAATGATTTAAATGGGAGAATACGAAGATTTAGTTCGAATGTCAGGGATTGCTTTCAGATATATAATTCATAATGTCAACCATCACTTCTGTCTGTCTTTGTTCTGTCCGATTGAATGTGGTTCAATTTTCTGAAAAGTTTGTAATGTTGTGTGTCAACATACCATAAAAATTTGTTGTAAGCATTCAGAGAGCAGAGAAAGTACAAAGCTCAGTTTTTTGGTTGTATAATCAACAGAGTTGGTCAAAATAAAAATAAAATGCATGCAAAATAAAAATAAAAATATAACCTAAATCCTTCCAACATAAGGATACAAGATAAAAATATTTCCTGATTATTTCCAAAATAAAGATACAAGATTAAAATACAGTAAAAATATCTCCAAAATAAAGATACAAGATAAGGATACTGAAAAAATATCTCCAAAATAAAGATACAAGATAAGGATACTGAAAAAATATCTCAAAAATAAACAACAAAATAACTTGTACTTGTCGTTAAAAATTAAAGGAACGGAATCTAGAGTATCGTTTTCTAAGTTAATTTCAGTTTTAATTAATTTCACTGTGTAGCCGACATATTTTCGAATTTGTGTTCAAGTTTCTTTAACCTTTTTTATTTGTTTTAAATTTGAGGTAGAAAGTGCAGAGATGGTAAAGCATGCGTCGCATATATACAAAGAGAACGGCGATAAGTATAGTTGTAGCTTCTAGCCTATTTTGAATTGATTTTATTTACCCTCAAAATAAATTTATTCCGAATTAACAAAAAATATTAGTCAATGTAAATTTTATTGGGAATAAATACAGTGGCGGTTGTTCAAGATAAATAAGCTTAAAAGATACTGTCTGAAAAGTATCTTGAAGATAGTTTATTCGGAATAAAATTTATGTAAAATAAAAATATGTTGGCCAGCTCTGACAATCAATATGTTACTTATTTTCTTTAGATCCGAGCTGGGATTCGGGTCATGGATCCTCCAGAGACTAAATTTATTTCCCCAGATTTACGTCTTAAACGAGAGACGTTTCTTCTGAATATTGATCGCCTTAAGAAGATTGGAATAGCGGTTTATGACGTTATCCAGTATATAGAGTAAGCCAAGAAAAAACTAACTTTGAATGCATGCATGAAACGCAACCGTCCATAGCTTATCTGCCATGTATTTCTTATTACTTGTAGTGTAATCCCGTATTTTTATGCTCTTCTGCAGACATTTCTACTTTTTAAGTACCCTGTTTCCTCCAATAATGTTCGTTGTAAACATTTCTTTGGTTTCTGATGATTTCAGGAGTTGTGTGGAATGGGAGTACCCGTTGAGAAGTATTATTGCTCTGACCACTTACCAAGTTGTGGTGTATTCATTCCAGCCTTTTATGATTCCTTTATTTCTAATGTTGCTCATGTTACGTCAGTGGTTTGTAAGTCGAACGAATCGTATATTAACTCTTGTAAAAAGCTCAATGGTTTAAAATAAAACAAGCGATGGTGTAATCTTCGCAGTTTTGCTCAATCACTGGTAAACCTTTGGAAGATGAAGACATTCCCGAGGACGAGGTGGTAATGGATGATGATGACGATGACAAGGAGGACGATGATAAGAAGATGACATTACGACAAAAGCTTCAGGCGGTTCAAGACGCTACGCAAACGGTTCAAAATGCGCTAGGAGATATCGCATCAATTATAGAAAGTACTAGAAAGTGAGTCATGACCTCAGAACTAAATACACATGCATAATCAATGACCCTTTTGGCTACAATAATCTTTCCTTCCTTGTCTCCAGAATGGAAAGAGTATTAAAAGTTTACTTTATATTTTCCTCATAGTACTTTCCGCATGATCGTCCCGTTCATATCGTGGATTGCTGTCGTGGCACTTTTCATAGGAACGGTAGTGTTATACTTTATCCCTCTGCGTTACTTGGCGATGGCTTGGGGATTCCATAGATTTTTTCGACCCATTCTTAGACCCAATGCTGTTCCGACGAATGAAGTTTACAATCTTTTACTCAGAGTTCCGGATAATTTGCAACTAGTAAGGAAACTCAGAAATTCTTCATTGAGCAGTCATATGTAAACTGACAGTTGCAGTGAGTAAATATTTCTGATGAGAGAATATTTTTTCATTTATTTCAGACAAACTTCAAACCCATTAGACCAGCGTCATCGCCAAAATCCACTGAGAGGAATAGAAGTCCGCCTGGAGGGTCTGGTTCAGGAAATCCAAAAACACCTCAACCCAAGAAAAAGTACAAGTTTTGGTGACCCCATTCCAATCCCTGTTGGGTTTCATCAAGCTCTTTCGACGTCCTGTTGTCATTGTCGTCTCGGCCATCTTTCAATTTCAATATATTCTACTAGTCAAACATACTTTTGGTTTCATATATAGTTACATTTGGGGTTTCATATGTTAAGATATTTATCAGAAGAGAATATTTAAGTCTGTGTTTTCAGAGATCGAAGGGTTATAGCGTAGCAGAATGTTGATCCTTGATCAGTTCGGTGTAGAATTCATTAAGAATAGTTTTTAAATTTTTAAGCAAAGCCATTTACGTACAAGTCTGATAAGTTACCTGCACCAAAAGTCTTAAATTGCCAGTCCAATGTTGTACAATCGGGTTAACACTTTGACCCAACTACCTAAGTTAATACTTCACTATTTCTGTCAATAATCAACTAAGACGTATTCAAAGGTTAACTACGACAAAGCTTTAAAACAAATCAATGAAAATAGCTGCAATTGGGTTTTGCGTTGTTCCCTTTATCTTATCGTACATGTGTACACTATAGACCCCTCTTCATATCATATTCAAACAAAAATTATGGCATGCATTTCCATTACCCTGTACCATTTCAATCCTGTGATGTTTTAATAATTATTTTTCCTTGTTACAATTCAAGGATATTATACTTCAGTAATGGATTTTTTATATGTTTAATAACCTGCTCTCTGAGAGTTGTAAAAGTACTATAGACTAACGGTTCATCAATGAGTGCAGATGGATTTTTAGCTAGGATGCATGCGGTGGAATAGGAGCTTGTACATATTCGAGTTGGATCTTTTTAACAACTCTCCACTTTGAACATCTTTAACTCAAAAGAAAAAATCAAAATTATAAAGACAAGATTTTTTAATCTTTCTAGAATAGTTATAGTATCTATTTCAAAAATTGTTCTAAACAAATCAGAATTTAAAAGCTAAGCTACCCTGCGACGAGGCATAGTTGGTAGAAAAGACGCTTTTACGGAAGTACAGTCTCCATTTATGCATGAATGGTGGAGGCTTTGTTTCATACAACGCAACGGTTCATGATTCCTTTAGCTGCAAGATGTTTTTGTGCCTACATGACACTTTGAAATTAATCAGAAAATTACACTACGTTAATAACCTAACAGTAGTACGGTCTGTTTACATACATAAATTGAATATGATGTGTTTCTTGTTTTCGTTAACCCGTGATTAGTTTTGTGTAATTTCTCTAGAGTTTTGTTCTGTTCATTGTCTGTAAATGAAAAATTGTATTCTTAATTTTGGTAATGTGAAGAACGTTTTTATAAGTTTTAAAAAGTGTGAGCTAACAATTATCATGATAAGTACGTAAATTGTGATATTAAGATTGACATTTTTCTCAAATCGTTCCTTACTATTGAAATATTATTGTATAAAGATTAAGTATTTATTTATTGCTGTTTACATACTAGTTATATGTATATCATGTAGGTATTTATGCAAGAGCGTCTTACAATGCATGAAATAACTAACGCCAAAAAGTTTTAATAGTTGTATATCACATCACAGTGAAATATATTTATCGTTGGTAAGTATAATAAAGCACCTGAATGTTTATTTCTGAGGTAGGAATAAGTATTTCAATAAAGTTTGTGATTTTAAAGTTACAGTCAAGTCAATTAAAATAGTAACGTTGCACATTGCAAATGCACATTTATTCCTGGAGAATGGTTGTTAATTTTAATTTTAAGTTCATGTGCTTCGATCGTTATTTTCAATATTGAAGAGGTCTTAAATTGATGCTGCAAACGAGTTATGGGACTTCATGGCACGGATGACCAAATTAAGCCTATTGAATAGTTCAAAAACTCCGTTACGCATTGCTGCTTTCAAACGCTCCGATTCGGATTCAGAGTGTAGTCCTTGACCCGATAAAATAAAATTAATGCAGTAATAAAGGAGTTCTCCATGCTATTGGCGTACGATCGGAAATAAGAGCGAGTGTTTTTTTTTACCAACGATTACATACGTACTGTGAAATCAATGGAATTAAATGCATACGTCAGCATTGTGTGTCGTGTGTACTATCACATGCACCATTAAATATTCATTTTGGCAGTTTCATACACTCCGTTAATGTTAATTATCGATAAGAAGTAACTGGAAAACCTATAGCTTAAAATATAAATGTATAATTATACTATAGCCCTACATAAACAAATGAGTCAAGACCAGTAAATAATCCATCATCGCTGCACACTAATTCTACGCATTTCTTTAATTTTGTTTAGTTAAATTTGTATGAACTGGGCTACTGACTCAGTTTTAAAGATACACCTCCTTATGCTATCATCTTTTGTTGGAATTTAATTTAGCTTCCTATTCACGAAATCCCAATTGATAATCTTTATTTATTTCATATTTTTACATTTAAACATAAACCGTCGTCAGTCTCTCTGGTTGATTGGGTCAATGATTTCAATCTTCAAACTGTCTGTACATTAACAAAATACAAAGCAATTACCTACTACTAAAAGTGAAGTAGAGTTGTGCCTGTTGAAACTTCAGAGTTCATAAAAGTTAGCAAAGACTTCGAATTTTAAGAGAATAATCTACAAGCTTCAATAATGACAAAAATCCTATGGTTATCGTTTGCATGTCTGTTAGTTGTAAATCTAGCTTCATCACACGGTCCTCCTCCTCCAGAACCCCGTAAGGAAATAACTAAAGTGATAAATGGCATAAAGATAGGCATTCTATTTAAAAATATTCCAACTAAATTATTTAAAGCGTTTGTAACCGCATGGAAAAACTACTTCGCTGGAGCAGCCAGAGCTGAAGCAGCTTCACAACATAATCCCGTTGCGCTTAATTCCCAAGTCAAATCTTTCGAGGAAATTTGTGAGGAAGCTCTGCGAAAGGATGGACCATTCACAGTATTTATTTTGAAACTGATTCACGAAATTCAGTCACACATGCATGACGGAATACCAGCAATGGGCATCCCTCCAATGGACCCCATGAAATTGAACAAGAGTGTGAATTTTGAAATCGATGAACCAAAGTACACATTTAAGGGCCAGTTAAAGTATGCTATAACTCAACTCTTCATTTTTATCATATTATTTCTGTGGGCCAGAGAATTAAAATGTAATTTTGATATGTAGAAATGTAGTCGTGCTTAACCTGGCATCCTTCAATCTAACTAGCCTTGAGACGAGTATTTTTGCCATGAGTGCTAACATGTCAATGGATATACCCTACTTCACCATTGCTGGCAAGATTGGGATTAATATTGGTGTTTTATTGTCCCCTGCGACTGAGTTATTCAAATTTTCAAATGTTAAATTTGACAGGGGACTACATTCTGAATGGGAAAATACTTAGGTTTATTCCAGTCTATGGACAGGGCTCCTTTACCATGAGACCTTCAGGAGTGACCTGGAAGACCTTTGCATCTTTGAGGATGACTGGTGGAAAATTTCAGGTCAAATCATTGGACTTTGTCGTAGATTTAAAACATCTTCATGTACAGTTTGATGGTGTCATGGGTGGTGGAACTGTTGGAGAAATATTTAATGATATTATGAACGCTATTGGGGTAAATCTGTTTCGTCGACTGGAGCCAATGATTCATGCAGAACTGAAGGAAATCATGACCAAGGAGCTTAATAAACTGCTTGAGGTATATGAGACTTTTGTTATATCAAAATTAATACACATTGCGATTAAAAAAGCTAAGAACAAAACCAGTCACTGCGTGGTTTTATGGTTATGGGGTATCTAGTCATAAGGAAACGTTTGGGCGATAATACGATAGCAAGCGATGATAAAAGTTTGCGTATTTGTAAAAATGTATTAAATCTCTTTCAGAACATACCACTGGGTGTCGTAGCAAAAGGAATGCTGTCCGGATGTTCGTAAAATAAAGTGCAGTGTATCTGCATTTTTATAGACTGAAATCACAGATTTAGATATAGTACTGAAACTGAACAGTACACAGTTGCACTTGCACACGGCTCTACCGCAGTAACGAGTACTGTTTAATTAATTTGGGAACTGGAAGGCTTTGTCGAGTACATTTTATTTATTCAACTTTTGCATTTTTATGAATTCTGAAAAATAAATGGTAAACGTTACGTTTAGGAATAATTCTGAAAAAAATGGAAATGCTTTTTTAGATTTTATCAAACGTTCATTAAAGCATGTTTCAAACAACCGATTGCAGCTACTGCCTGTAAAAGGATACTCATACAGACGGAAGGTTAATTTTAAGCTACATGGCATCAATACCTGGGTCTATGTCACTAAGTAGTCATTAAATGCTCGAACATCATTTTACAGTGCGTAATACATCAACGGGTAGAGGAACACAAGTTCGACTGATGCTGAATACCTAATCTTAATTGATTTTGACTTGTCAATTTGTTGAACTTGAAATCGATGACCCTCTATCTTTTAACACGGTCAAAGATAATAATTTTAATAATATTTAACAACTATTTAACATGCTATCTTATTCTGATAACGAATAGGAATGGAAGTTGTTGAATAGATGGTTAATTTTTACATTTAAAATAACAATCGCAGTGCTTAGTCCCTTCTTAACACAAACTACAACAAAAGTACACACCTAGAAACATTGCGTCCCTAATAGATTTTGACAGCTCATTTAAAATGAAGGGATTTACAATTGCAATTCTCGTATGTGCCGTGGCACTTGCTTCAGGAAATGCTATAACTGGTAGCGCTGTAATTCTTAATAATTTAATAATGTCGCATGCAAGTTTAGATGCAAATTTTAGTTTATCATTAATTGTAGAAACGGAGAAAGCTATTAGCCCCCAAAACGCTCTTGATGACTTTATTGTCTCGATTATCAATAGTTTCAAAAATGTAATCCTCAACGGAAATGAATGTCTAGGCATTCCAGCTTTAGATCCTATGTATATTCCAGCAATAAAATTGAACATGACTAGCCCCCTTTTCAAGATGGTTGGGGATATAAGGTAAGTTTATATTTGATCCCCAGTATCTTATACATTTTCAAGTAAATGGTTTTACGGTTTGAAAAACTTTTAACTGAACTTTATACAGCGAAATACGGTCAGAAGGTCTTAAATCCCTGGAAGCTACCAAAGTGTCTTCAAATCTTATATCGTTGGCCGTCGAATTGGAAATGGAAATGCCTGAGATGTATATTTCAGGTGAAGCATAACCCTGAAAAGTTTTACAGTAATACGAATGAAACTGCTTTAAGATCGTAAATGAACGTATATTTTGAAACTTGTAGGAGAGTACGACGTAACCGGACTGGTTGCCCTACTCCTCCCAGTATACGGCAAAGGTCCCTTCTACCTCCGAATCGGTGGAGTGAAGGTTGTAGGAAAGGCTCAACTCGGAGTAACCTTGATTGGTGGATACTTATCTATGAAAGACCTCAACTTTACAATCGAGGTGGGGGAGATATTCGCAAATTTCGAAGGGCTTCTTGGAGGGGGGGATCTTAGTGATGTTCTTAACCAAATCGTAAATGATATGGGTCTCAACGTTTTCAACCAAGTTCAAGACGCCATTCATGATGGACTTATGACCGGACTACTTAGCTTTATGAATGCTGCGCTTGATGTAAATTATAATTTACCATTATAGTGCCTGGCACTAAATTTCAAGCATAACTCTTATTTTATCTTCACTGGGAATTCATTTTTAGGGTGTGACTTTGGGCGATATTATTGGAGGATTAATCAAACCCCCAGGAGACGATGCAGGGTGCGACAACTCCAGCAATAAATTCTAATTCATTGACTAGCACTGTATATTTGGCATTGTTTGGGTTGTTTTTATACACAGTATTTGCCTTTTGTAACGTTTTATTCAGTTTAAAAAAATCATTTGATAATTCGTCAAACTTTTATGGAGGAGTTATTAAAAATGCGTTTTATCCAAAGTTATGTTATAACACCCTTGCTTATTCCCATGTTGTAACGCACATTTCGAATGAATTACAAATATTACAGAATAGGGCTTAATTTATTTATTTTGAATGCATAAACAGATGCAATAATTAGTAAATCATAAATCTACCGACTTCATTAAATGGTTAAAGCAATTCTCGACCGGAGTTTGCTGGAGGACTATAAATAGTTCTTTAATTAAACCTAAAAGGTAAAGGGTTCGACAGTAAATAGGTTTATACTTAAATTGAATACCGAACGAGATTCAGTGGAGGATTAAGAACATTATTTCATTCATACAAAGACCTCTACGGTTCGTTGAAAGTCTAGTATTCCTAACAATCCTAACCAACGCAACGGCGACCTTTTAATCAGCCTTTGTGCGAAAGAACTCAGCCAGTATAAGCTTTTATGAGACGTTTCCCCAATGCATACAAAACAAAAACATCGAAATCAATTAAGCGAACATGTCGTGTGCAGTGGTATCATGTAACGATCATCTGAACGTTAACGTCAATATTTTATCCAATAATATCGCTAGCAAATTAGTGAACCCAACCACAACCTGTAGTCCCTAAGTAAATATACATGATATTGATAATGCATTTGATAACAGTCCATTAATAATTGTCATGTTCAATTATCATGAGCATGTCAGCAGCACATTCCACCATCATGGGTAAACCTATTTCTGACTTTAAGTGCAAATAAAGAATATGATGAGCAGTGTAATCTTCTGATTAAATAACTGAATAAACGCCAAACACTTAAAAAGCCTTTAGAAACCACCAAACAAATACTTTTCCAGTTCAATAATTTGCTATTGAAGAACAGAACGTCCAAGCTAAAGAAACACGCCAAAATGATGAAGTCTATATTTCTTCTTGTGGCTATCATTGGCCTCAGCCATGCCGCTGTAACAGTCAGGGACCAACTAGCGCATTTAGTTGAAAAGGTCAGTTTCTTATATTTTTAAAGAACGAATAAAACGTATAGGAAAGAATTATAATTGGTTTGGTTTAACAGAAAATAGACCACGACGCTTTGGTTAAACCCTTAGCTAACGCTGGAGAATACTTTGACCAAGTCTTGGCAAACCTTAGGGAGCAAATGTATCGTAGCGGTATGAACAACCTTTCCCTTCCCGATGAAGTAATTCATTTTGAACATGTCATCGGAGGAATCAACTGGCATGGAGAAGCTGCCCTTGTCGACGGATCTTTGAGAAATATGGACACCCTCCATCGTACAGGAACTGCTGACCTTTCTGTCGATGTAAATGGCAAAAAAAAATCCTGACCAAAATAAAAAAAACGATGGATATGCTTTTGCAATACGTTTTTGAACCTTTTCTTTTAAAATGCTGTAAACTAAACGTGTTATAGCCCAATGGAGATATTGTCATCACAGCCGAGGTTGGAGTTAACGAAGCATCCTTGAAGTACAGCATGTACGTTACGTTCATGGATCTCGGACCCCATTGCACTGTTGATGGTACTTTGTCCAAGATTCGACTCCTTCTTTCCCTAAGAGTCCGACAGGACTTTACAGTTTACGTGGACACGTTAAATATTCAGAGTACTGGAGTGCTAAGCGTTGACATCAAGGGGCTGGGCCTTATTCTTAACTTTTTGGCTGAGATTGTAAGTGTTTAAGATTTTAAAATCTTCAGATGGGTTATGCCTTTTTGTTTATTCCCATTACAATTACAGGTGGTTGACTTCTTGGGAAACGCAATCAAGGGGTTCATTGTTCTTCTTATTGAAGGACCGATTAAAAACTTGATTAATTCAATAATTGCTAGCATCTTGTTCCCACCCGAGGTATTTGGAGCTGTGCAGGCCATTCAAGCCGTTGTTGGAGCAGCCTATATGTTGTCATAAACTACTTTGCCTGTAGTTGTTTCCGTGATATTAAATTCAATTGTAATACGTTTATTAATCGGTGCCCTAAAATGTACGTAGATAAGTCTTCATTCAAAATCTTAGAGTATAGAATACCCTAAGTTCAAAATGTGATATTTGGAAATAAAAATAAATCTGTATAACGGTACTGAGCAAAACTAGTAAGCATAAATTGTTTAATATGTGTTACACAATAGCAGATTTATAATTAAAGTTACATGCAAAGGAAGCGTTAAAAAAGTTGTTGACCAGCGTAACGTCTGCAGTTGCTTATTTTCAAAATGAATTATTCTCATAAGCCAAGCGTACCCTTCAAACCTTCAAGTTCATGCATAACCTACTAAATGCGTATTGTAGTTGAAACGATTATAATTATGATCAGGACAAGAGGCAATTGTACTGATAAGGCCCGTCGATGATTACGTTTAATTGAAAGTCAAAGTAAGAATGACAATCAAAAAAAAGATAACGGATTGAATAAGTCGGAAGACTGCAATACATGACTTTATGCATTAGATAGATAAATTAAATTAATTCCCAATAAATCTGTTGCCCAAGTTGTCCTCTAGTTGTTTGTTAACCTGAATAAGAACAATTAGTTCAAGTGCAAAATTCTGTACCTGTTCTGAACAAATACATACCAATAGAAGAAATAATAAATATCTCGTAAATTAAAATAGGTTATAGTAAAATGAAGATATTTTTTATAATTTTAAGTGCTCTTGCACTTGTAAAAGCAGCTACGACGGATTTTGAAGAAATAACTGAAGAAAAGTTAACCACAAAAGCAATACAACTTTTGGAACCTTACACGTAAGTGTATTGTCAAACTTTAACTTATTTTCCCCAGTTTCCAACTGAAGTCATCTGTATTTGTTTAAAGACCTCAAATTCGTCAATGGTTCTGGTCCTTATCTGGTCTTGGCCCGGACAAACGCATATGGAGACACCCGGAAGCAAAGGCAGAATTCCTTACTTGCGAAGTCTGTACAGTGGGGCTCCCCATAATTCGAGACCTTGTTAAAGCAGAAATATCTGCGGAACTGATAGTAGCTTCTATTACTGCAGCATGCATCGTACTAGATCTAGCTCCAAGATGGGATATTTGTGAACCTACAATCACCTCTTATTCTGTGAGTATTTTTACTAAAATTGCACGTTAATTTTTATTACCTACGAATTGAAAAGCATGTATCCAGAGGCTCCAATGAAATTTATGGTAACGTTTCAGCAATCTATTTTATACATTGTTAAAAACCGGCCGGATATATTGGACTCTGACTTTTGCGGAATAATTAATCCCGGATGCTTCGAAGTAAATTCAAGGTACACGGACTGGAAAGTTAGAGTTAGTGGGACAAAACCGCAAAGAACGCCACTGCCAGAATTAGGGGTGAGATTTGCCAAATTTAATCCAATTATTATCAATACAGTTTCCATTGCTTTTGGATGTTTATTTACTATTAATTTTGTATCCTTAGTCGGACACAAAAACAACGAAAATCCTTCAATTTACCGACATCCACTTGGATCTTGACTACAAACCAGGAATGAACGCTTCCTGTGGATTACCAGTTTGCTGTCGAGATGATCTGACTGTGTCCAATCCTAATGCTTCAGATGTGTCTGGAATATTTGGTCATGTAAACTGCGCTCTTCCGGTGACCGCTTTAGATGCTGTTTACCACGACGCCAGTGTTAATCATCAGGTACCCCCGATCTTCTCTAAGTTGTTCTGACTTCTGAGTAAAAACCCGTCTTATGACCGAGATAATTGATATTTTTTAATAATCCAGGATACCAGATACATATTCCTAACAGGGGACTACGTTCACTCCGGGGTGTGGCTTTACAGTCCAAAGGAAAATAGCCGTCATATTCATACAGTTACATCAAAGCTCGTTGAATATTTCCCCAACACCCCTGTTTACCCTCTAACAGGAAACCACGAGCCGGATGTAGTAAACATGTACGCCCCACCCGCAATCTGGGACGACTTTGACTTACTTTGGATGTATATGAATGTTTCTCAGCCCTTTACAAAATGGCTTCCTTCAAGGCAGCTGGATATGTTCCGCAAGTACGGGTATTACTCACTGACCCCAGAAAATGACAGTAGCCTCGTTATAATTGCCCTCAACACGAACATCTGCTATATCCAGAACTTCTGGCTCCCCTATGACGCTATTGATACTAATGGTCAGCTTCAGTGGCTTTCAGATACCCTGAGTACAGCAGAGCACATGGGTCAACACGTCCTCATCATCGGACACATCCACCCAGGGTCAGGATCGTGCTGGCCTGTTTGGAGCAATCAATTTAATAGGATCATTAACCGATACGAGGCGATCATCCGGGGCCAATTTTATGGCCACTCTCATGAGAACTATTTTGCCTTAGCGTTCGAAGACGAGACGAATCGACCTATTAGTGTGAGTTATGTTGGTGGAAGTCTCCTCACCGATGGCATGAACTCTGGGTACAGTGTGTACTATGCAGATGGTGAGCGCGGTATGGAGTCAACGTGGGAGATTCTCAACCAAGAGACTTACATTTTGAAATTGAACCAAAGCAATGATGATGGAGAGGCTAGAATTGAAAAATTGTTGGATGCCAAGAGGGATTTTAAGCTAGCTACTTTACGGCCACAGGCATTTTATGACTTCGTATTGGAAATGACTTGCGATGATGACCTGTTGAAAACGTTTGAAAAGTTGGTTATTAATTGTTTTTGAGTTTTATAAGGAATCGTGCAATATTTCATAAACTGTATGAACAATGATTTTAGGATGAAGCTGAAGGGCGAAGATTCTCCAAGACTTCATCCATGTGATACTATAGAATGCAAAACTGAGTTACTTGCCGACCTGCTTGTAACCAATTCAGCGGATTCGTACTCCAAATATGAGCTTGTTTCTGATTTATTTGCTCATCCTGAACGATGCCTAAAGGAAGGGGGAACTAGCAGTGGATCATCTTTATTTGCCAAATATGCCATGCTATTTGCCAATATTGTAGCATATTTCATTTTGTGTGGGTTGGAGATATAGTGTTAGTGTTGTAGTTACAACTTGTAGTGTGAATAATATATTATGGGTTATGGTTGATACGGTGTGAAAAACAAGTTTGCGTTTGTGCATTATATTTAGCTTCTTCAGATAATATCTTAATAAATAAAATTCATTAGACGTATTTCATGTCTTCAAGGTGCTATAGCTGAGGATGTCTCATTATAAATCACAATTTATTTGCAACTTTATCCTGTTCACACGCTTCCTTTTAATTACTTTTCTTGGCAGGTTCTAAGCTACGAATACAATTTATAAGTAATAAAGAAAATGTCTAGATAATCTTAAACCTGCTTCATTTCCAACTCTACACTACTCGTCCATAAATCCAATATTTATTTTGCACTTGACTTTATCCTATCGTCAAAGTCAGCGAGTCCATCACGGTGAACCATCCCGATCCGTTATTCTCAAAGTAGACGGTGATACCCTGGAACAGTTTATTTTATATTCTTTGTACTTTGCTGTATTCTTATGACATGTTTTATAAAACTATTTTTCGTACCGTAATGTTACTAAATTTGGTAAAGTCTACTTCAACGTAATTCCCATTGCTCCTCTCATAAAGATACTCCTCTCTGGTACCACCATCGTGGAAAAAGTATACCCCCATCCTTGTTGCAAGATTCCAGTCATTATAATACACCCTGATGCCCAACTTTAAAATATTTTCGTTCCGGGTATTACTATAGGAGAGCGTACAGCCACCGATACACGGAGACATCCAAAAGCCCACCCCATCAAATGGTTCACTTATATCCACTAATTCCCCACTGCAAAAGAACCCAATTAATGAAGAACTATAACCGCAATCTGAATTTGATGGAACTATCCATCCACTATTAGGTAACTCTCCAAGGACATCCAGTGTTTTGTTCATTATCGGGCCGGTTGTAGTTGGCGATACACTGCTTGTAACCACCGTAGAAGTTAAGGTTGATGAGGAGGCTGTAGTTGTTAAATCGCCATACAGAATTTCGTCTATTGTTTTAGTCTATACAGGAAAATAAATACAAATATGTTTTTCTGAAAAACAAAGCTCAGTATCTCAATCTCAATATCGCTTCATTTGTCGTACGAAATGAGACGACGTCCCGAATATAGACACCATTAGTACGAACCTGTAAGACAATATTGACATACGTTCTCAAGGTTTCTCCAAATTGATAAAGCATGCTAGAAGTTTCTATTTTCCGATAAGCCTCCTGCCCAATAGCTTGTAAGGAATCTTTAATCAATTCTCCAATTAGTTCTTCACCCTCTATCCCTTTGAATTCTGAGGTGACGTTGGAAAATCCGGATTCAAAGTTAAAATTCACCAAAGATGCATACCTTTGGAAATCTATTGCAATGGTAAATGACAGCATCCATGAGGGAAATGATGCCGTTTGATTGAAGGGCCCATCGCCCCGAAGTATTATTATGGAATTGTACACTCCGTCCATTGTGTAGTTTCCTGAAACATTTATTTTAAAGTTTGAGCTACGACCTTTGGTCTTCATTTTATACTAAATTGTAGGGTATTTGAGTTTACAAGAAGAATTCCCTACCATTGATAAATATGGACGGAAAGTCAAGTCTTATGGAAACGGTTTGCGTAGCCACATTCGAGTTTGCTAAGACAGCGAAATCACTCAGGTTTCTCGCTTGCATTCCACTAGAAGGATTTTATATAAATAAATAGTTAAACCAAACACCAAATGTTTTCAAAAAGATGTGTTTGTAGTTAATAAAAAGTAAATGTGTACAAGGTTTTGCCGGAAACGTTAAACAGGGCTTGGGAGGCTGTGAAGGATGTATCATTCGCTAATATGAAGGTTCCTACATTGCTTTTTTGGAAATCTTTAACAGCTTCCTGTAGAAATAAATCCAATGCTACTTCACGCTGTTCTTTAATGCGAGCTCCTGTAAATGGAAGATATTGATCCAATTACGCAAGTAATGCCTCTTCCGTACAGAGATTTTACTCCAATTAAATTAAATGCCAAGGTTTATTAATTAACTACCTGGATTTGCTGTGACATTAGAAAACAGCAAAAAAGCCGCAACAAAAATTGCTGAAACGAAAATAGTTTTTAAGGAATTCATTTTAAATTCGCTTTCCTTCTCGTTAAGTTAACAAAAATCTAATATTTAACTTTGAGTTTGAATAAGTAAATTATGAACTTTAAACAGTCAGTGTAAAAATAATTTACATTCCATGACATTATCATATCGCATTCAACGGACTAAAGATAAGGCAAATTGTAGGCAAGGTACTTCCTGTTGTTTAATTGATTTATTTGATTGAAGCCCCTTTAACATGAAACTCATTTATCATAATCAATCATAAATTCTCATCATCAAACGCGTTGTTACCATTAAGGCCATCAGCCGTACCAATTGCCATCAGGATAGCTATTGGGATAATCATCCATGAGACTAGTCTACTTTTCACCTCACTTGTCAACACCCATCATCCATTGAAACAATACATTTTTATAACATTGCAGCAGTAGCATAAATGACATTGAACAATCCATAAAATAAAATCATGTAAAAGTTAACATCATAATCGATACAAATACTAACAATTCGACTGATTGACTTTTCAGTAATAACCAATTTATTAAAGTGCAGCAGCTGTAAACTTAGTCAACAGTATATTTAAAGCAAAAAACATAACAGCTTCACGGCCAAGAATTTTTCCATACAAGGGATGTCCTACCACGTTCATAACTTAAAGAATCCAGGTCCCTCAGGTTTCCTGTCAAATTCAACAAAGGGCATTCTAATCCTAGGTAAAACAAACAGCCATAAATTAAAAATATTTACAGAGAAACACTTCGAAATATTGCAATTGTAGGTTTTAAATACTCACTGTGCAAATGCCAAAACAAGTCATTAATCTACATTCTTCTTAACTTATTCCTACAACACTTGAAGAAAGGATATGCTTTTTTTAAATTACACTTGCTTCTCCTACGTTTCTGTGCTAATAATTAACAATATAATATTCTAACGTTAATTAACATAGGCATAAAAGCATTATTTATGATTTTATCCTTTGCTTAAATGCTCGCTTCCTTCACCTTCTAATAAATGTAAATGTACATGCAAGTGTTAATCGCAAACGTAACGAATCTCTTCATGAAACTGCCATAAAGAGTTTAGAATTCAGACATCTTGGACATCTTTCTAGGACAAGATTAAGTTGGAAGCTCATTTAACCTTACGGAGGAACCCACTACAAAAGCCACACCTGTCCTGTCATAGTGCCCAAATCTCACCTGAAGCACCTTCAGCAGTATTTTCTATATGAAGCAAATCTAACTAATACAGAGAACAATTCTTTCATCTCTCCAGGGCCTGGGCCACATTTTATTTAATGTACAAATGTGATTTACACGCACACTTTGTAATTGTTTGTCCAGCGTGAAATCCAATTTGCAATTAGTTGAGGAAAACAGCCCATTATGCCTGCAGAAAAGCTATTAATTCCCCCCACAAGAAACTCTCAAGCCGGTTCATCCCCTCCTCCGCAGATCACGACGACAATGACGACGGCCAAGACGAAAAGTATTGTGGCAGTTGCATAATCCAGGCTAGGCCTTGCTCTTTGTTCTCTGTAGTTGGCCACAATTAGAATAGCCAATAAGCATTATATTACACACTTATCCGTGCCTACGTAGTTTAGTTCAACCCAACATAAAAACCACACCAGTATTATTTTATTATAGCGAGGCATAAGGTGTAGATAATGTATGCATCTAAAAGAATAAATTAAAATCCCAAAACCAAATCCTGAACTCACAAATCAGCCAAGATTACTAGAAGTACGTCTTAAGCTTTGTAAAAATACAAATTTTAATAATCCGTTCCAGCCATTCTAGAAGACATTTACTATTATAATGCATCAGTCGGGTTGGGAAAAAAATTAAATGCCGCATGAAAAATAGCAACATTATCCCATACTTGATAATACGATAATGAACACCCTTGTAAGTAAAGCTGGAGACAGTTGAGTACCAAAATTAATCCCAAAAATGTTTTTGATAATCTTAATGGATAAACTTTCGTGTTCTCACATCATAAGTGAATAGAAATAATGTAGTAATTTGACACGAATGCCTACTTTACTTTTACATACTCCCTCAGAAAGTCCGACGAATAAAATTTACATGATTTACCCATCAAACCTTGCAAGTAACAAATCATTTAGATTTGATTATTATCCACTACCTGCTTATATTGTTGTTGGGTCGTGTAACAGCCCATTATTTCCGTTCGATTGATTATACAACGAGATAATAATAAAGCTGACAGTTGATTACTAGAAAATCAAAAAAGTAAGATTCTACACTACAAGCCTCATTATTTTTTGTTGACTGCTTTGGACAGTTATTGGTAAAAATTATACGCTTCATTTTATTATAAAATTATGTTTCAGTCATTTCAACTTTCTCGAGAATTAGTTATCTCCTGACGGTCTGTCACTTCCATTTTTAGTCAGACGTTATAATTTATAACCTAATCAAATCCAATCAAAAGTAATCCAATTCAATACGTATTTGATGTGTTAATCAAGATGAGCCTCCAGCAGTAGTGCAATAGTACGTAGAAGATAAAATCATACAGTTAATCAAGGGTTAATTTTTTATGCTTGTAATAAAAATTATTAAAGTTCATTTTTCATCCTTCTTGCTTGTAAGTTTTACTTTGAATTTAATTTTCTTGAAGAAAAATACAACTTACTTCATTACGATTGCCAATGTCAGAAATAAATTACCTTTAGGGGTATTTTTACCCAGCGGCTAAGAACAGAATTAATATTGCTTACAAATTAAAAGGGCTCGGCATGTCCAAAAATAAACTTAAATTTTTTGGATGAAAAAACTTTAAAGTGTAGAGCACAGAGTTTTTATCGTCAATTTATTCAAAACGTATAACCTATTTCCCCAGTGTGTAATGTAATACAATGATTGCTTCCATTCCAAGCGTCATATTTACTTCTCCTGAGCACACTTATTAAAGCCATTCAACACTCTTGTAATAATAATAACAACGTTGTAAGCACTTGTGTAAGTACTACTATTAAAAAGTACAGAGTTGTATAGAATTAGGTGTAAAAAATATCCCATGAATTTAAAGGATGCTTAATTATTAGCAGAAAACAAAGAAGGCTGACTGCGAATCCTGTTGTGTTTGTTATTATTACTATTTTAACATTCACAAATGGGTTGTAAATGTACATATTTCAAAATATGGACGGCTGGAAGACGTCGTAGTAATAAATTAATAAAACCCTGTGGTTTTCTGGATATGTTTGGCAAAGTTGTTTTTTCATTTTTAGCGAACTCGTTTGTCAAACAAATACATGCAGTCAAGCATCCATGTAATCTCCAGCAAGCGATGCGAATTAGCAAACGTTATATATGGATAGTGGTTACAGTACAGACGGTCAGGGTGATAAGTAAGATGATAAAAATAAAAATAAATTGTCTATAATCTTGTTAAAGATTCATGAGATGATATAGGTCCATGTATTCTTTAGCAAAAGCTAAAGCAAGCAAGTTGTTTGTTACTGATTGTTGGTGATGCTCCAAATAAGGAATATTGTGAAGGACAGTCAATCCATCTCTATCGCTGGTTGATCTTAACACGAACTACGAACAAACTATGGGCTCAAGATCAGCCCAGGTATGAGTTTTAAGACTTGTAAAGTGTAGTATGATGAATGAACGAATGCGATGCGAATGCCGTGTAGGCATAAGCATTTATTTAAGTAAGTAGGTTTTGCATTTGTGAAGTTTTCATACAGGTTTCCAATGACAAGAGGTTGATCAAGTAGAAAGATGACAAATGAAGTGATATACCTGCTTTGCTCGTGGCTTGGACATTTGATGGTGTTTGTAATGATAATGATAATAATAACTTCAAAGCTAATAATAAACTTCATCCACCCATAATCTATCTCCAGGCTTAATTTCCCACCCATTACCCAATCCATCCATCTATCCATAAATTCCATGGGCAAGTCTTAAATTAAATTCGTATACAACATGTAATTATACTGTAAAAACTGCCCATTATTTCAAACACTTCACTTTCGCGTAGAAATAATAATAATGTGTAATCTCGCTTACCAGATAAGCTCACTTTGGTGTCCGTTTGTTAAGAAGGATTAATTTTAAAAAGTGGATGATTATTACTGCTTACAACGTGTCTATTTTATGAGGTACTTTCGCAAATTGTCGATCGTACTACTAATCCTCAGGACAGAGTTTGATCTTTACGAAGGAATTTCACATTGCATCTAGATATTTCGCATGGAAGCATTGAGAAGTTATAAGGCTACAATTTGTGACCCTTATCTTACTTACTCGGTATGTTTCTGTATACTATTCATGATAAAGTGTCAAATTAGGATGATCAAAGTTAGGAGTAAACAATAATTTTTTTTGTGATAGGTTGTAATCAAAGCTTATCAAAGCTGAACATTCAGATTAAGAAGACGTTTTTTTCTTCCTTACTTTGCTTATATGTGGACGTCTTAATTCGTAAGTTTATGTGTTGGTATGAAAGACGATGTTGTGGTGACCATAAACTAACGTCTTACAGGGAGCAGTTTGATTTGTTGGTGAAAAGATTCATATCTTGAGGGCGAGTGTTACTCGAGTCCCATTCTTAGTTTGGGTGTTTGGCGATCAACACCTTTAGAGTTTTCAAGAGTAGAACTAACAGCAGCATCACTGATTAAATTAAAGAGTTTAACTGATACTGAAACTGCTACCTGTACTTGTTTTATTTACGGATTTTGGCTCTCAAGTTGGCAACAAATACTTATCGCAAGTTAGATTGACCCCTCTGGCTTTTTATATTTAAACGGTATTTCTCATTTGATTTTATGCAAAGAAGCTGTATGTCGTTTCTGGGGTCCACTTCTCAGAAAGTTTAATAAATAAACATTGTTTTTATAGAAACTTGTAAAAAGCTTGTCGCAGAAAACTTGAGTGTTGGAAATTCTATCCGAAGAAGTTGGAGCAAGGGATGCCTGTGCAACAAATGGGTGAGTTTACATTGCATGCCTCTGTTTCGTTAATTCATAGTCAAGTCGGAATTAGTTCAGGTTCACAAAAAAGTTAGTGGAATGTTAGGAGGAAGTGTGTATAATTTAAAGTCCTTAGCGGTTGGTTAGCATAAAGTTTGGTAACCAATGTATTAAATATATTTAGCAAGAATAGTTAGAAATGCAGGATTTTTGCATCTACGACAGAAAAGAGACGATTCTCCTAAAAATTACACATTTAGCATGCAGTTTTCAACGTTACTCCTTACCCTTGATATCATAGCTTTCGATCAGACTGTAGGATTTTCTAAAGATTATCTTAAATTAAAATGGCTACCCTCTCAAAAAGGATTCTTCATAACCGATTGCCCGCTCCTTTGAATGTATTATTTAACCTTAATCATTAACATTTAATGGTATTCATTCACTGAATGGACACCCTGCTGGGGATTGATTAATTGATTTTCTCGCATTGGCATTGTACATAAATACAATAAAACATAACTCATTTAGGTAGGTGGGCACATTTTCTCATTAGCAATGAAACAGAGTTATTAAAACTGGCCTATCATTACTGGGCAAAAGTTGAGTTAATAAACGATGATTCTTTCTCATTAGCTCGCCAAGTCATATAACTGTCATATTCACTCACACGAGTAAAAACATATTTGGTGGACGCTGTAGTTTGTATTTGCACTAGGCACATAAATCAAAAACAATTATTTATGTTCAGCATTGTAATTGTAACTCATTGCATGTCGGGCCACAGGGTACAGGCGTTGAGGTAGGCATAGTACTTTATGGAAATAATGGAGTCTTAAGACCATAAAAGTGAAAGAGATGTAGAGTAAAAAATAACTGTTAGTTGTTTTAATCATCGGTCTTGGTTAACTTTAATTACGGATGGGATTACACCTCCTCTGACGCCTGGCTGAGACGGCCAATTAGCCGACGTTATCGACGTTTTTCCTTTCGAAATTTAAGCGTTGAATCACACCCTACAATGCAGTTTATAGGATTAGTGAATGTAAAATACTTTGAAAAGCATCGATTGGAGTTGATCGTGCAATTATAACTCGATCAATCAAATCCTTCTGTTAAGTTACTTCGTTAATTGTCCTTTAGGTTGCTATTTTCAAAACATTAAAACATAATTAATACTGGTGCATAATTCTGAACCAATGAGTATTTTAGGAATCCCATATTACAAGTTGCGTATTCAAATTTTGGCTTCAATCACACATCACACAAGACACGACCCCTTCTCTAATCTAATCACTAACCCTGATCTTGACTTTCTTGCACGTTAGTAACAAATAAGGATAAAACAAATGTACTTTTAAATTCAATAACCTAATCTAAATCAAATAAGGATCATTCTTTTTTAGAAAGCTGCATTCAAAATGGGTTTATCATTTAATTCAATAACAAATTACTGTAAGATCTTCTTCAAAAAGGCTCTTATTTTATTATAAAACGATAAATTCTGTCAACTTAAACTTTCTGTTCACATGAAAGCGTTAAAAATAGATTTACAGACAAAGGGACAGAACACACTCCTACTAATGCAGATTTGATTTGGCACGAATACAAACATAGCTTCACTTACACCATCGACCAAGTTGGACATGAAATAAATCACAAGCAATATTTTTCATTCACTCAAACGTCTCATCAAGTCATGGGTGTTGACTACCTGACAACTGGGGGGACACCTGTACACTGCATAAAATCCTTATTCGCAATAGAAATGGCATTGCCGTCATCCTAATCACAAGAAAGGCGACGGCCAGATCAGATTTCTACCTTTCTCCTAGGACAAATCCTCAAACCAGGCAGGAATATTTTATTTAGCCATATTAAAAAAGACATGGCCTAAGATGACTGGTATTTTTGATGTTCTTTAATATAAACCAAGCTACCTACCTACGGCAAAGTCATTCTGTATGCGTCGTCTTAGTCGTAAATGTAGAAAAGGTAAAATAATATATAGAGACTTCTTTGAGTCTTGTGAGAATAATATATACACTACGATACGTAGGAATGAGTAGTCGAGCGAGGGTGAGGCGAACATTATTTATTAAAGAAATCCTTGAGTTCTCATTTTTCTACGTGGGAGGATAAGAATCGCCTTAAACTTGACTCTCTCGACAAAGAATAAATTAAAGTGCGTGGATTGAGTTGAGATTTGGAATTCCAACTAGCTTTTATTTCATGCTCATTACATTGTTTTCTATTATAGTATGGATAGTTGATTAGTTGATGTTGATGTGGAATAATGAACAATTATTGTGTGTGGTGTTTCGTGGACTCATGTTTATTGTAGAGCAAAAGCATTGGGAAATAAATCGTTTTAAAAACATAGAGTCAAAATCAATTTTCAGCTTGTCTTACAGTCTCCTTGAAACGGACGGATGGATGTGTAGGATGTCATACTGGAATTTTAGCAGGACTTTTCGTAGGCCGCACATTTTCATACGCATAACTCTTTGCGATAGACAGTCAGGGATACATGTAACGTGGATAGTGAGTTAAAATCATGGAAATGGCTTCACATTTGAGGTAGCTGTAGGTAGCTGAGTCGAAGGCCTGAAATCAAGAGAGTGATATAGGAAAAAGTCTTTAAAATTATGAATTCTGGCAAACATTTTAGCCTAGAAACCAAGCCCAAAGTCACTAAGCCGTTGGGGGTTGATGTAAAACGAATTATTAAATGAATAAGATGGCTTTTAGAAAATTAAATGAAATGTTTTCCTAATCCGGTTTGTAGATTATACCGGTTCGTCTGCCAACAACACGGATGAATTGATTGTTGGTGACACGGTTTATGTCAACGGGGAGGGGGATTGGAGGGGGAAAATATGTTATCTGGGCGAAGTTGATTTTGCCAAGGGAGAGTGGGCCGGTGTCGTGCTAGATCATCCTTTGGGTAGGTTTTTTCAGGTTCTCAATGAGTAAACGAATTATTTTACAAAAAAATCTAGTTTTTTTCGATCTCGAAACAATAAAAAAGTACTTTATGAGTAATTACCCCATATTAGTGGGGCGAACTTATGCAAATATACTGATTGAAGGGAATCACGACGGGTTGGCCAGAGGGAGGAGATACTACCAATGCAAAGCAGGTCACGGAATATTCGTCCGAGTCAAGCGATTAAGCAAAAAACTCCTGATCCCTGAATCTTTCGATGCGGAAAAAATTGGACTTTACAGAGAACGGACCCCACCAAGGATATTTAGAGAGAATTCTCCAGCCTCTTCGATTCATTCGGGATCCGCATTTTCAAAGTCTCCTTCAAGGGAGTCTTCTCCAAGGCTTCAGAGCCCTGGAGGCACGCCAGTAAGACAGGTCAGCTTTGCAGGAGATCGAGATTGGAATCTGTATAATCACAGCTATAATCAGAATCATAACCACAACCACAACCATCAACGAGAGGGTAGCCCTGCTTTAAAGTCTTTGAGAATGGGAGAACGCGTTATTGTGGCTAGTTCTATTGGAGAGACGAAAACAGGCATTTTGAGATTTTTAGGTCCAACTGACTTTGCTGAAGGTAATGTTCGCTGACTCTGACAGCGTTGTTCTTTTAAAAATCAGGCGTAATCAAGGGCATTTATTTATGCTTCCAAGAATGCATGAATATATTTTAATTAAAAAATGAACCGTCTCTTATGCATACAGGTGAATGGGCTGGGATCGAGTTGTTCCACCCACTAGGAAAGAATGACGGAACGGTTCGAGGAAGACAGTAAGATCAACTTAATCTTTCTCTTGATCGTTAATCTAAACGACTCTATAAAATCCAGCCTACCTGTTTTACTTTTTATTTGATTTTTATCGTTTTCTCCGTATTATACAACCCAAGGTGTCCTTTGTCTTGCACTTTTATTCAATTATTTCGTCTAACAATAATAAAATTACGATGCAGTTTGCTAGAATGCCAGTCATGTCTTTATGAGTCACATCAATGAAAACCAGAAAAAATGAAACTGGATTATATTATTCGTATCCCTAAAGTATAGATTAGTCATTGCACGTGAGCTGAAATTTGTTACTTACTAATAAAGTAATTTTTATAATGTTTCCAGGTATTTTACTTGCGAACATCCGTTTGGCCTTTTTGTCCCTAGCCACAAGATCGAAAGCTCCCCAGCAAATAAGACCTTAGGCAAGAAGATGGGCACTCGAGAGAATTTGTATGCCGTCATGTCAGCCAACAATAGAGCTATGAGGGTACGTGTGCATTATGCAGGCAGATTATCCATGCATAACGAATTCATTTACGGATACCTTACCGTACTCCTTAATTAGCAAAGCTAATAAAATCCTTGATTATAAATATGTTTATTGAAAATATACATGCTGCTCCCAGCAGCAACTAGAGGATAAAGTTTTAAATAATATGACTTCATGTGCTAATAGCAAGGTCGTTTATTGCCTTTTTACACACGCTTAAAATTTCTCACAGTAATAGCAGCAGTAGAAGAGATCTTAAATCAGTATTATCAGCTTGCTTCCTTGTGAAATTCGTATTAAAAAGTGTTTTGTATTACATGCAGGCATCATCATATGACAATTACTACTAAGGTGGAATAAGCAGATGCTCATCAGAATCGTGTCATGAATGCATTCGAGCATGTCATATGAAAGAAAAGTATCATCATCCAAGAAAAAGTCGGAATTGCAAGGATTTACTGATGAGTTTGTTAAGTTAAGGATGGATGTGACTTCATCTCTGACTTTAATTTTTACAGATTCCATATACGTGATAGTTTTATGTAAATAGTAATAAAACTCTTGTGCTTTAGGTTAAGTTTTTCTTGGACGTGGTTGGCTTTTGTTATGTGCCCTGATTCAATGAGTTCTCACATTTATAGAGTTTAGATATGAACTGTTTAGTATTAATATTCCAATTCCATGTAAAGATCCTACTCTTCCGCACTGACTGAAAAACTACTGCTAATTTATTAACCAGATTTTAACTGAATGTTATTTTATACTAATTCCATTAATAATTCATTAATCTGGATCACCCGTGACTCATTCATTGAATCATTCATCATGTTTTGCTATTCCGACAATAAATAATAAATACAATCTGTTTAAATACTTGGGAAGATTTTGCAGGTCTGCTCAGTATAAATAAAATCTTTTCGTAAGTTTTTAGATGAATTTGCTTTGAATTACTTGTGCAATGCTGATGAGTAAAGTGTAACAGAATTAAAGCAAATATTAATCTATTTAAGGTAACAAAATTCATTAGTGCAGTGGGGCAAAGGAAACGGGATTGCAATTTATTCTAAATACAAATAGGAAATAGGTTTTAGTTGCTGAATTCAAGAAGGATTAAAACGAGAGTTTTTAACCCAATTTTTCAATCTTGGATTTGAATATCAAATAAATCACATCTGGTTTACGCTTCCTCCAGCCGGTGGATACAACTAAAGCTTTATGTGCATAACATGTAAAAGTTCCTATCCTTCATTTTTCCTATGGATGGCTTTAGAAGGCTAAAATTGATTACCTCCCTTTGAAAATGATGAACATTGGCTTGCCTGAATGAAGCAAGTTTGATTGGCAGCATAATAAAAGAAATTAATTAGCATCACAGTACAAGCTAATTGATATTGTCCCTCCGTCTTGATTACAAAATAGGCAACACAAGCTGCTACTGCCACTGGTAAGCAGTTGATGGCATTAATGAGACCGTGTATATAAACTGCATCAAGTCATTTTGTCATCAATCACGTCAAGTTTGTAGCTGACACACATACTTGTATTAAGAAATGTCATTTATTGCGTGTTGACTCTCAATCCAATTATTAAAATTAGCAAACTTCTTCAAAACTTCTCGGACCTACTGCCATTCTTATTACTGCCATCATAATAATAATCCACTCCTCAAAGGCAGGCACAGGTAACGATCTAATGTAGACGACATAAGCAAAAGAATATTATTACAAATTCTGGTCACTGGTCTCGATGTCCTTGATGGCATTGCACTCTGGTCTCCTAGAACCTGTTTGTATTTGCTCAACCAACCGTCCTGTAGTTTTGTACATGTGTAATTTTTCCCATAAGGTTTTGACTTATCCATCTGATGAGAAAAATACTTCTAAGAATTCAATAGCCTTATATGCGAAATTATTAAATCATACACTACTACAGAAGTTAAAGTAGTAGTAGTAATAGTCTGACTAATTCGCAGCTACCTTTCTCCATGAAGACACCTCATGGTTGCATTCATTAATGTTAAGAAGTTTGTAATATTTCCGCATAAAAACTCAGTCAGCCACTTTGCAATTTCTTAGCCTCTGACTGAGCCGAAGCCTCAGCCCATCTTTGCAGCAGTCTTCATCATGATGTCCAAAGTGACAGTTTTGGTCGTAGCGTTGCTCCCGTTGCTCTCCCATTTGTGCCTTGGGGCTCCGCAGCAGTCGAATAATAATGGGACAACCACAACTGTCCCACCCTTGACATCCACTCCCGTGGTTGTATTTTCCAACGCTAGTTCTGTAGTTGCAGGAGTCAGCTCCGGAAGTCCGGACAATAATGCGACCGTTGTTGTGGTCAGCTTACTTACAGAAGTTTCAAATGGTACGGTTTCTGAGGTTGAGTCGTCCGGTAGCTCTTCAACCGCTGGTCAGCCTATAACCGCTGAAGCTACAACTACCAAGGCTACCACGATTAAAGCTTCAACTGCTAAGGCTACCACTGTGGAAGCTACCACTGCTAAGGCTGCAGCTGCAGTGGCTACTACAGCTACGACAACGACAACCTCTGCATCTCCAGGAGCTCCGAGTGAATTAAATGAAGGGCCAAAGAAGCCCGTTGCGGTGGAACGGCTAGGCCCTGTGGTTGCAACCAAGTCTGGGAAGCTGAGACCTTTGATTCTGCAGTCAAGAAAGGGAAGGGAGTACTATGCCTTTAAGGGGGTACCGTTTTCCAATCCACCCATTCAGTTTCAACGCTTCAAGGTTTAAAGATCTTTAGAAAATACAATATTGCATAGGAGCTTTCTTTATTTCATGTAATTCTTATTAGAGAATTTTAACCTATTTTTCGTAGCCCCCAGCACCCAAGGCCCCATGGGAAGGTGTGCTTAATGCCACGAAGTTTGCTCCTGCTTGCACCCAATATAATATTGTAACTGAGGAATTTGAAGGGTAAAAACTTGTTAAATTTTTAATGATTTTCTATGTGTTTTGTATGGCATGGATTAAAAAAAACTAAACTCCTTATTACGTGTTTTAAGAGAAGAGGATTGCTTGTATTTAAACGTGTATACTCCAAAGGTTAAGTTCATTTAATTGATTCTATAAGCAGCTTATGAAATAATAAAAATTAATTATTCCTTTTTCCATCTTTGATGTTTAGCTTGGGGATGACACAACGACGAAATTCCCCGTTATGGTTTTTATTCATCAAGGTATAGTCACATATTTACAAATGAATTTGCAATAACTAGATAGATACGACTATTTAACTTACATTTTCAGGAGCATTTATGTTCGGTAGCAGTGCAGACTACGAAGGGAAATATCTTATGGATGAAGATGTCGTCTTTGTAACTATCGCATACAGATTAGGAGCGTTTGGTAAGTTAATCATGTAGCAGGGCCCTAGCCTAAGTACTAATGCCTGCGTATACCTTGCCCTTGCCATTCTTTAACTGATGATTTTATAACAGGATTCTTGAATACTGAGGGTGGCGATGCTGAAGGTAAGTTTCCATGAAGGTTTGGTGGACGTAGATTTGTGAGTAAAAGGTTAAAATGTTCATGATTCAAGGTAACCAAGGCCTAAACTCTGTGTTTTTCAGGCAATATGGGATTAAAAGATCAAGTGTTGGCTCTGCAATGGGTTCAGGATAACATAGACAAGTTTAACGGAGAAAAGAACCAAGTAACTATTATGGGCGAAAGTGGTAAGTAAAACAAATACTTTTACCAAAGGGCAGAAAAAAATATATAGATGAGGTTTAAAATAATATCCCATTTACTTATGCCATTGTAGCTGGGGGAGCTTCTGTTCATTACCATCTTCTATCAGAAAGAAGTCGAGGTAAATTACATTTACTAATGCGTCTAATGCATCAATAAATAATCACTAAACTCATGCCTCCTTTTTAATACTAGACTATTTTGCAAGAGCTATCTCCATGTCCGGTAAGATAACTAACTCTATGAATTTTTAATACTCATACTCAAAAGTGGCTTTCGGATGGTACGGCTTCTTATCCCTAACTGAATGACTGTTTATCAAATATAAAGGAACTGCACTGAGTCCCTGGGCATTTACCCGTTCTCCCAAAAAGAACGCTAAAAAGTTGGCCACAATGTTGAACTGTCCAACGATGGATATGTCTGAACTTTTTAACTGCCTCCAAACGAAGGAAGCGTCCGAAATTGTTCACAAGCAGAAGGAATTCTTTGTAAGCGTCAAAAGATAAAATATGCACAGCTATTTAGAAAATTTGGGAATGTAGCGAATACATGGATAATGGATGCATTATTGAAACTTTTTAAGGAATGGGGTACAGATCCCATAACCCCCTTTGGACCATCTATAGAAGTGACTTTGGAAAACCAAAGCCCCTTCATTAAGGAGTCCCCCTATAGTCTGATGAGCAAGGGTCAAATAAACCCTCAACCTTGGATGCTTGGAGTTGTTCAAGATGTTTGTCTTCTTGATGCATGGAGTAAGTATAAGATTAACGGTTTTTATCAAGATATTTTCCCTCCCCGGATGAAGATATCGAGATAAGCAGGCAAGCACCATCGTGCTTGCCTCTGCCTATAAAAACTATTGAGACTGGTTAATAAACTGCATGATATAAATTCTAGCCTGAAGTAACCAAAAAAAGTCATTAATTTGCTGGTAATCTTATAGGTATTCTACTCAATCCTCAGCTAGTAGCTGACATGAACGTAGACTGGCATCGAGTGGCTCCACTAACCTTAGACTACAGGGAAACTGCTTTCGAAGCGGATGCCGTTTCTAATCAAATACGAGCCTTCTACTTTGGCTCGGAAGCGATTGGCAATGGAACAGCAAGCAATCTCACAAATTTGTATTCTGATCGATGGTTCAATCATGGAACTCGGACGTCGGCAATCATACACGGAAAGATGAATGAAGCTGTTCCCGTTTACTTGTACCTCTTTGGTTACAAGGGAAAGGACTCTCATTTGAAATTTCTGAACATTGAAGACAAGCAGGGTATATGTCTGCTGCATTTCAAAGTTGTATATAGCACTTTTAAAGTGCTTGGACAGCTTAAATGTAAGGTTTGGTTTATTTTTAGGAGTTTCTGAGGGTGATGAACTACAGTATTTGTTCAATATGGAGAACAGATTTAGTCCAATTTTGGAGGGCGAAGCGGATGCGGAGTTCTCCGAGAAGTTTATCAAACTTTGGCTATCTTTTGCTCGTGATGGGTATGAACTAAAAAAATCAATGGATTTTATCGGTCTAAAAGTTAACTAACATTAAGGAATTTGTTAACAGAAAACCCAGCACTGACATTTGCGTCGGACCTAAATGGGTCCCCATGTCCACAAGTCAAGTGAAAGGTGACGAAGCGCTTATGTTCTATAAAGTGGATGCCAACTGTTCCTACGTTGATGAACCGTTCTCATCTCGGATGAGCTTTTGGGATAACTTGCCATTAAACGAGATGAATCATGAGCTTGAACACCCTTATGCAAGACGGGATTCCATATAAATAGAAGTGTCCTGAATTACAATCTTACATGACAATTAATTTCATCTTGAATAAACCAACGGATTGATTTTTATAGATAATTTGCAAGGAAAGATTAAAAACTTTTATTCCAGTGCTCAAAATTCTTATTTATAAACACATATTAAAATGGGTAGGGAAATATTTGTATTACACACTTGAATGAAAATGTTGCATAAAATTCGGTGTGACTACATTGTACATACAATATGATAATATTACAGAGTATTGGATTATGTGGTAATGCGTACTGCGACTGTTTTAAAGTAATTTGAACGATAAAAACGCGAAAGGTTTGCCGAGGCTTTGATAATCGAGTCCCTATAACTTATTAAAGATAGCTTGATATCAGTTAAAATACAATCAGTTCTTTACACAGGATTACTTTAGCTTAGGTAAAAATTAGCTGAGGTGGTATAAGGATATTAAGCTTATTAAAATGACATAAATTAGAATATAAAATGCCTTTATGTCGTAGTAATAAATATGATTTGTGACTTTTATTATTGTAGGAATTTGACATTGAAATCTCGGTTAATTTGTTATTACAGACTAAGGTTAAAAAGACGACTATGTACACTTATTTAGTTTAGTGGGGTTGTTTATTAGCATAATACATTTTTCGCTTGCATAGGCTATTCGGTCTAGCATTGTTTATTTTATTTTCCATCAATCAGTTAATAATTTTATTACAATCTTTTAGGAAAGGTCAAGGCATCAGGCACACTCACACTTTGATTTCTCACTGAAGGTTTTCAAAATTTGTTCGGTCATTGGGATATATTTTTCATAGAAAGTATTTTTTAGTAGGTATTTCGTTTTTAATACAAAATCTTTGCTTATGCAAATTTAAAACGCGTGAAGATAAGAATTAAAAGAGGAACTTTCTTCCCCCATTATAAAATCAAAACTGTGGAGCAGATTTTGTAAATTGTACTTAAAGAGTAACTATCTGACAATATTTCTATTGTAGAATTAAATTGAACTCCCTTTAGCTGTATTTGTTCTCACAGAGGTTTCAATTTGAGTCAAGTAAAATTAGCAGTTTGAAGTTACGATTACAATATAAATACAAGAGTAGATATTTTTGGATCAAAAGTTTTGTGAATTTTCTAGTATCACAGTAAAGTTGGTGTTAGGTTAGATGTGGGTGTTGGATAGGTGTTGGATGCATATAAACTTGGAAGTTACAAATATGACAAGTTTATATTCAAGAGTGCAAGGTTTTGACACACTTTAATATTGCATATACATAATCAGATAGTTTGCCATTTCACTATACAACCTAAACCTAAAGTACAAGAATACCACTACTAAATTCAATACCAAATTGTAATACCTAAATTACAATACAACTCTAGGTATAATATTTCACTGTTAAATAAAGTGCTTCTCACTATGTAGCTTTAGCCTGGGTATTATTGCAGTGGTAATTATTACATAGAGTAGAGATGACTGACTGATTACAATTCATATTTGTTATATGTATAATAAAGAAAAAGCACCAGGAAGGTGAAAGGGGGCCTACATTTCATATGAAAATGGAATGAAGACGATTCCTATAATTAACTTACATTGAATTCTATCAAAATTAACGTTCTGACATTTTCCCAGAAAACGTAACATAAAACATATAATATTGGCTCCATCCAGCCAGCCCACGTAAGTAGTATGTATGTTTGGATTTTTTTCAATCATGTAAATGCTCACGTTGGTTGCGGTGTTGAAGAGGGTGCCACAACATCAGATGCAGCTGCAACAGCCGTCCTGACTGGAACAATGTCTTTTTTCAGCCTGTCAATACTTTGTAAGATGCGTTTTATATGTCCGACTTTAGTTACGCCAAGTTCTCTCAAATCGCGTCTTTGTAGCGTAAGTAGTTCCGATCCCAGAATATCATGCCGGAGAAAGTTAAGTTTGTACTCGCCAAGGTGAAGATGGTCTAACCACTCCCCTACGTCTATTGCTGTCCACTTGTCAACGGGCTTAACCTCTGGGAGAAAACATTATTATAATTAACTAATTAATTTCCCTTTTATTAATCTCCATCAATCCTTCTTCGTTTGCCAGAAATAGTTTGGGTTTTATCATTCATAGATCAGTCATTCAGTTAATTTAATTATCTTACCAGAAGAACCCGTTTCATCACTAATCCCATCGGACAAATTATCTAATTCGTCATTCCGATGCTTTTCTTTCTTGAACTTGAGCTTGAACACTCCTCTGGAATGCCGTTTCTTGTCCAGCTAGAAGAGTCATATCACACAAACCCTTAAAAATCGTTACAGAAAATGGTTACAAACACACACAAACAAACAACACTGCATAAGCTCGTTATTTCTCATCATTCAAAGCAAGTCTCAACTTTTAGTTTTCATTTATTACACGTACCTCTTCGGGTTCGGTTGGACTAGGTGTCATTGTCATATGTTTTTGCTTCTCCTCCCACGCCTTTAGGGAGGATTCCAAACCCTGAAATGCAAAATGGATTCGCGATCAATGAACATCCAAGTCAAGTTTGATTTATTGTTGGTTTGCTAGTGAGAACAAGAGTGGAAGAACAAGCCTACCCGGTTTCTGCACAACATCTGCATCCGATTTTTGTGCACGATTCGGATAACTCCTGGAGACTGCAACCAGGCTTCTCCATCAACCTAGAGAATTGTATCATGTACCTTATTGTGCTATTTATTTATTATTATTCTGAATGCAATAACTTGGATTGGGATATTATAGCGTTAGCTTTTAAGGAGTAAGGAGTAAGCCTTTGAACGAACCTGAACTGGAATGGGTTCATCGCCCAGAATTGTAATCTTAATTGACTGACACTGAGCGATGCGATGGTGCTGTAAATTAATCAATCTTGAAGCTGCCATTTGCATCGTATCAAAAACAGCCACAACTTCCAGGATCCTATCATCGAAAGAGGGTAATAAAAATATCCTATCTTCTTTAGTTCCTCCCCAAAAGTTGGTACCGCCCATGAAGCTGCAAATTAATTAAGAAAATTAGCATACATAATTTCCAGGTGACTAAATCTACTGTTTCTGGTAAGAATGTAATTATCTAGATGAATATTCATCAAGAAAAGCATGCATAATGAAGACAGCAAAATTTACTAAACTTCGGTTTGACATACACTATGCTGGTATTTTGTGTACCTACCTTTGAATATTTAGTATGACAATCCCCTGTAAACTCGGAAGGGGAAGTCTCTTTCCATCACATTCGAGTTGAACCTTTTGCTCCAGATTCTTGCAACTCTTCTGCAAAAACTCCTTTCCACCAAGCACTCCATACCATACGAAATTCCTCGTCCGACTTCTACATTTTTCAGGATGTTCCTCCCGTTTGAGATGGAAATCTAGGGTTATTTTTGCATCAATCCCTATTCCAAAGTAGTTGTTCATCACACATTTTTCATCAAACCCAATCATAAGCTCTTCCGAGTCCAAATCAGGATCCATAAGGGGACTTGCAACTGCACAGATAGCATCAGCATTTGCCAACAGAACTTTACTGACCACTCCCCCAGCGGCTATTGCAGGCCACGAGGGATCACTGACAAGGGGATTGACTATGGGCAGAGTTTTCCGTTTTTGGTAAAATTTATTTGGTGAGGAATGGGCTGATGATGAAAAGGGAGAGTAACCTGCCGAAGAGTACGAGCAACCGTCAGGAGATTCGCCAAAGGATTTTGGAATCTCAACTTCCAAAGGTTTAAGAAGCGACCCCATGGAAATCCTCCTGGATGCTCGCGGACTAGCCCCACGGGGAAAGTATGAGCCAGCCGCCCCCGGAACGATAAGATGAGAAGATCCGTCCCCTGTAAAGAAACCTGGCATAGCCACCGAAGAATCATTATTACTAAGAATGCTGCTGTCCAATCCGACCGATAAGTCGATTTCCACCTCAGAACTTTCTTCTGAGTCTTTTGGAGTTTTCATGGATGAGGAGGAAGGTGATTCTATTTCAATTTTGGGGTAGGAAGCCTTCCTCAGGGAATCCCGACGGATCCCCACCTCCTTGATTTTTTCAGTCTCATCCGTATCCAATTGTACTTTGTTCTCATTCTCATCGTCTAGAGACTCTCCCTGAGATTTAGGTAGGGGAGAAATAATCTTGTTACTGCTGTCTCCGGCAGTAGGAATCATTAATGACATTTCATTAGGTTCTGCAATCTCATCCTCTAGCTCCCCTGGAATAGAACTATTTGTTGAAGAGGCATTGGACAGTTTACGATATTGGTCTGAGAATTGATGAGGCACGGGTAAGGTCACATGAGGGTCTATAGGGCTTGTGGCAAGGTGGGAATCAATAGGGGGTGAGGTTGCTGATGCGGATGCTGAAGCTGACCCTGATGAAGTGGCACCTGGCCCAGAGCAAGGAGAGTATTGCCCCTTGAGCTCACCAAATTGCATAATTCTAGTGGACTCTTCATCGTCCATCGTTTGCATTGCTAAGGTCATGGGTCGCACAATTACTATGGGTGGTGGACTCATTTCATCCTCGTCCAAAGTTTTCTCTGCGTGTTCAATAATTTGACGAACGGCTTTCTTCAAACTGTTGGCTCGAGACATGAGAGCTTCTTTCTTTCGAAACTTTTTACCCTTTTTCCCTTCTACTTTTACTGAGGGGCTGTCCGCCGTCGAAGAAGAGGTTAATTGAGGTTCTGGTTCTGGCTTTGACTCCTAAAAATCCAATTTAGTAAGGCATTTATATTTATCAATAGATGCATCAATACTTATACTTTTAGCTCTTATCGGCCCTATATTTTTTTACAACTGAGAAGAAGATAATGCGGTCTGAGATAAATGTATTTATCGGCATGTAGTACTTGTGTCGTAAGGTAGGAATTTCATACGTAATGTAGATTTACTACTGGTACTACTACTATACCTTACAGATTAAATAAAAGTTCCTTTCAGGATGAGGTGTGGAACGAGATAAAAAGTTGTAAATTCTTGGAATAATTCTTGGAACTTTCTTCGCTCTCGTTGGTTGGCAGAGAAAGAAAAGTTCTTTCTTTATGCTAAGCTGAGCGTGAAGTTGGATTCCCTGCTTCATGTTAGTAAATAAGGGATAAAGTTAACTTCCACTGACAGGAAGACGAAAGAAAACTACAATGTTTTTATCGCACGAGTTCTACTGTTTATTTTATCTTCGATAAAAAGTAAGTCTAGTCTAAACTCTACATCTATCTAGTAAGGCTTCAAATCGAATTTAACGATTCATTCCTTTTCAGTCAAAATACTCCGTCTCTGTTTTGAACTCGACTTGGTCTCGTTCCATGAATTTTACATTCTAGGAATTGATAAAGATGCAACGGGAGTTATTTTTTCACAAGAAAAATTCTGCGAATTGAGCAATCTCTATAATCTATATGATAATACGCAAGCCTTAATATCAGTCATAATGCAAGCAATCACTCAGAATCTGACTCAATGATTTTAAGTATAGCTTACCTCACGTCACAAATCTCAATTCAATACAATCTAAATTAATCATGCACAGGTGGATTTCTGAGTACGGGACTCAAGAAATTAATAATCAATATTAAAATAATAATGTTAACTTAAATCTCTCTGCCTCCAGTAGAGTCTGAAAACTTAACAAGAACCTCAGCCAACACAGACAGTAGTGGCACGAAAGGTATGAACTAGTGAAAGTCGAGCTTTGTAACGATGCTGTTTACTAATGAAGGCAAATCATGAAAATTATATATCTCTGCAAATCCGACATTTCTGGAGAAAGCAAGCACTAATGAACAAGATGTTCACAGAGAATTGAGCTAGTTCCACCATGCTAAACTATACCCAGCCAGCCGTGCGGTTCGCAATTGTACAATTAATTAGTAGAATCTAAGGTCTTGGCCGTGTATGAATTTATGGCTACTAAAATTCATCAGTTTTTAGTGCTGGTTGGATTGTTTTATGGTGGCTTATCCTATCGTATTTACGTTAAGGCTTGTATATAGTGTTATTCTGGGTTTCGTATGTCCAAGTGTCGCAGACAAATTTCGTAGATGTTGAAATAAACTGGGAATAAATTATAGTTATCTTCTTCCACGAGCATATTATGAGCATTCAAGTATGATCAACTGAAAGAATAACCAACCTCAATATCATCATCTTCCGGGGGAGGAGTTGTAGGGGTTGGTGGTTGTTCATTTTCCATGTCTTCCGTTTCCTCTTGTAGCGTTTGCAAAAGGGAATTTAACTTTTGACTCAGGTTGGCACATTTCTCGTCTATCTCTGAATCCGTGGACGAATTTCCAATCTTTCCAATCATGTCACGAACCGTCTCACACAAAACCCTGTAGAGAAAACAGCAATGGTAGATTGTAGTTCACCAGCAGAGAAAGTCGGTGCCAAAATACTAATATTATTATATATTATTATTATGCCAAAGCAGAAACACAAGATACGACATCAATACTAAACTACGACTTTTCGATGTGGTTTCCATACAGTGTACTGCCGTGTACACCACAGTCTAGTTCTTGAGAAATGGAATGGAAATGAGAAGCTCATTACCGCAGGATATTGTTTGTACTTGCTCCGAGGAATGCAAATAGCTGTTTGGTTTGCAATCTTCACCCTTTCAGAAATTCCACCCTCTTTGCTTACACTTATAGTAGTTTCCGGTTTGACTGGGTTACCTTCAACTCTAGTTACTAACTAGTCTAACCTTCTATCACCTCACAAGTATCTAATCTAAAGCCGATATGTGAAGAGTAGGAAATATGCTTTCAATTATTGTATACTAATTAAGGAAAGATTAATAAAAAATCAATCATTTATTAAGAAATTGGATCAAACATTTAGGGAGAAGAGAGACCAATGTGAAGTGTACAATGGTTTTTAGTCTTGTTTTTTAAAGTACCATAACTATATTCCATAAGGTATATTCCATGACTTTCCAAAATACACAGGACAATACAATTTTATTATTGCTACCAACCGTTCAATGAAGAAAGTTGTAAAATTCGACCCGTTGCGTCCCTATCCTATTATAATCTCTGGATTCTGTGAAAATACCATTAACGTGTTCGTTTCATGGAAGAAATCCCCTAGAAATAAATTACCAAATAATTCACTTTAGTTTGCTGTTTCTCTGATTGCTGTCTTATTTACAATACCTTCTAAGGGGGGCTGGGCGTCATCATCACCACTAGTAAAGTCACCGTACCATATCTCAAGAGGATTTACTTATTGCAGGGAAAAACTCTAAATTACATCCTCATATAAAGCCAATTGTAAAGGTATTGCATGAGCGTATAACGTAAACCGTTCAAAACACTGAGTAAGGTTTGAAATCTAGGGTTGAATTCAATGCAATCATTTATTTACTTTCGTTGTACTATACCTACATTTCATACGTGAAAATTAATTATAATGCTTGCCAACTATTATAATACGATTATATTATAATACAAAATGAAATTCGGATTCGACTTGACCTTGTAAAACTACTTAATACTTCAAGTCTAACTGTTAAGATGCAGCGAAACAGTACAGCGGTAGTCCTTTCTTGGAGAGAAAGTTGTCCTTGAAGAAGGGGCGTTTCTAAAGGAATTGTTTCAGTGAATCCAATTAGCTAATTTCTTTAAACTTCCAAAAAATTGCATGCTTGCCTTACATAGTTGGCTTTTATATTATAATGTCTTCTACTTCAGTGATTACAAGGCAGGTCAAATAACAGAGTCCAGAATTTGGTTGCCTACAATTCTATATTATAAAAGCTCTCGTTCTGATCTGCTTAACTTTATTAATAGGCATAACATACCTAGAATTAAAGCTATCTTGTAAATCATAAAATTTACACAGATAAAAAAATGCAACTGCAGGAAGCGGTACTTCAAAACTTCATGAAAGTGTACCCATTTCAAAAGTGAAAGCAGGAACTAGTTTGAAAGTAAAGTTTAATCTGTTTTAAGCAATGCGATAGTCCAGATCATCTAATATACACATGGAACTACTTTTAGAGCTTTTTGTGAAACCTAATTCGTGAAAACGAGAAGAGCTTTCTTTTGATCTATTTAGTATAGCTATCTTCCGCAAATTGAAAACGTGACGCGAAAATGATATTGTAGGTTGCCTTGCGTCCTTTGCAAGCACGATCTGAATCACAAACCGTTTACTTTATAAACGGAGAAACTCATCCCTCCTGAAACAAATTGACAGAAACTATGAAGCAGCATCTATTCTTATGTACCTAGGAATAGCGTTAATGCCATGACATGAGTTTTTCCTTCATTTTATGATAATTCAAGGAAGTATAACGGTACAAACTACGTCTGCACAGTGGGTATGTTGTAAGTGTGACGGAGATTCACCCTAAGGGAGTGTACGCTAGAGATTTCATAAAATGATCAAAGATGAACTACTTTCTAGAAACACGCAGTTCTACACGATGGTGAATCCACCGAAAGTATTCGATATATACATGCAACATGGCACAAACATCTCACTTTACTACTTTCAAAGATTAATGCCAATATACTTTCATTCGTGAGGAGTAAACTTTTTTCTCCAGCATAATGCGTTCATCGTCCTTTGCTTTGTAGTTTAGTATGCTAATAAAGATATTCTGGGCTTCCCCTTGGACCGGTTTTTTCACCCCGAAACATTTTAACCATTGGAGAAATGGAAGGAGGAAGAATATCACCTTCAGATGAATTTTACTCAAACATAAAAAATATGAACGTTTTCATACAATTTGGTGTACTCCTATCTTCAATAGTTATCGTATATGTTTTCAGCGGAAAAAGTATTCCATTTATCAACTTCACTCATAATCACATCGCAACAATTCATCGATGTTGCTTTTATGTGTGTTAAATGCTACTTAAATTAAACTTCCTAACTTTTTTGGAGCAATGACACGTCTTATCTACACGTTGAAAAACCTTCCAATGAAAGCTGACATTTACCTGAAACAGTATTTGTAACAAAAACTATGAAAGAAGTAGAATCTACCATAATTCACGTATAATCTAGAACATCAGCTCATGCCACCAGTCAGTACAATATTATTCAGCCTGTACCTCCATAAAAATCTCAATACTTTCTCCCTCTGTCATCTCACCATTTTTCACCTTAACGTGCGTACTTACAATCGTAGGTAGGTAGGCTGTACACATATACAGTTCAAAATACATCAAGAGATGGAATGAATGATGTGCCAAAGGTCAACTTCTGAGTGTGCTTTATCACTGTCATAATCTCGAGGAAAAGACGTCTACAAATGTCATGAAAAGGAGAAAGGGTTTCATAAAATTACATGGGAAGTTCTAATGTCCCCCGTTTCCACAAGCAAATTAGAGATTGTTTTCCACCCTGTCTAATACTCTATATGTGCTTTCTCCTATGAAATTATAATGTTAAGTTATTGTATTTGCTGCTTTAGTTCCCTCCCTTCAACAGTATCTCGTCCGCTATTACTGTACTGTATAAATCCCAGTAGTTATTAGATGCTGATGCGCCTCCAGGTAGTAAGAGTGTACGATGTACGTATCCGGGTTTAAAAAAAGTACCGATAAAATAACAAACAAGCCGGTATTTACCCCGGTTCTAAAGCCAATGTCTCGACCTCCGAGCCATGTGGAATACTTTCACGTTTATATTGCAAAGCACACTTTATTCCTAGCAGCTCTTGCGTGTGTAAAATTAATAACAAGCCAGAAACAACCTAAGGCTCGTGTGTGGTTGCTGTAATGATTCGGATGATCCATGAACTAAAGACCTCATGGTTAAGGATTCAGTATAGAACGGTGAGTACCTGCTCATCCTTATTTCAATAGCAAGCTGTACAGATGACTGACTTGTGTCCTGTGAAATGGCTTAAATCTGTCTAAGAGCGTAAAACGGACATCTTGTTTCTTTTCTACGTGGAGGATTATCCTTTTGTTATGAAAGCCTAAGAAGTTTAGAGTGATGTGATGAAACAATGCACTTTGCGTGATGGAATCATAAGAGGCTTTCACTGTAATGAAAATGTCTTGCCTTAGATGTTCAGCTTAACCCAACCACAGAAACTACAGGCTACTTGTTATGAAAATGAAAGTAAAAGATTACAGGGAAAGATAACATAACAGCAGATTGAACATAAGAACTAACGTTACTGCACTCAAATACGTATGTGAAATAGATAGATTGGTACCAAAATAATACAAGATTTCGGCAATGATTCTTCTGTTGTATGACCTTTGTTTCAAATTTTTTGGTCTGGTGGTATGAAAAGGTAAATCCAGAGGTAAGAATTGTAAAAACATTATTGAACCCCCTAAGCAAAGATATCTGATCTCATATGTATTACTTAAAGCGTTTCAAAACAGCGAAAGGTAGCAATATTGCTATATTGCTATTACTGTATGACTTACTTAGCAGAGTTGATAACAGTCTGGTGTTGATTGGAATGGAGGATGTTTTGTAGATGAGATACAACAGAGTCTTCATACTGGGCTATTTGTGGCTTCTCCGGCCCTAAGCGCAGGCCTTCGCCGCAATTAGGCTTAAGAAATACCCCTCTCTCGAAGGCCATGATACTCCATCTTAATTAACGACAAGAGAAAGAAAAGTAAGTCTCCAGTGTTAAAAATGGCTACTGTGAGTACAACGGACTGTATAAGAGGGTCGTAGATAAAATTAAGAAAAAAGAGAAAGTGGTCTTGAATTACTAATGGGTAAAGTAAATTGAAAGGTTCCCTTTCCCGTCTCGACTTTCCCTCAGGGACACAGATGGAGTAAATAAAAAATAAAGTCCAGTACAAAAGAGAGTAACGTTTATTTCCTTACCTGTCCAGCATTTTTGTAGTGGCTTTCTCATACTTTTCGAGAAGATGGGGAAGATGAGCATCGTCATCACAAGATGCACCCCATCCAAGGACTCTGGCTAAGTCATTACCCGTTCCTAAAGGGAGAACCCCTACTTGGCACTGTCTCTAAAGTAGCCAATAAAGGAAAAGTAGAAGACAATTAGTTGTGAAGTCAGCCCAACCCGTAGTTTGTAAAAGCCAATAAATCTCCATTTAAAAGCTTAGGCTTCATTATCGCCCACATAAAAACTTCTCTTTTCTCGTTAAGTCGTACCAATTTTCTGCAAAGTGCAACAACAGTTTAAAAGGGCCATTCATCTTTTGGATTAAAAAAACCTGAAAGCTAAGTGGTTGGTTTTGCAGGATAATTCGTTAAAAATAGTAAATAAATCCTACCGCATACCCACCATCGTCATCGTCAGCATAATGCTCATATCCTAATTCTGATGCTGTAAAACACGCAAGTAAGAAATTAAGGTTTCTCTTACATGCATATCTAATCTGTCGATTTCAGTCATAACCCATCCAACAGAACCATCCCCACCACAAACGAGAATACGGAATGGTTCAAAGTGTCTGAAGAGTTGAAGACCGAGCCGAGGGCCGCCGTTCATTAGGTCAAATACTTGAGCAGGATTGAGGAGTTGTTTAAACCTCCGAAGGAATTTGAGCCCTTGATGGTCCCCTGATTTAGAGTTGACGAATACAAGGAGGGGTGAGCAGCCTTGGAGGGGGCGAGTGGCTTCCCAAGCGTCATCGCTACCGATAGTATGTAGAGCTGTTGGAGGTACTACGCTTATTCTTCCTAGGTGACACTTTTGCCCTACCGAGGAACGACATGAAGTGTGTACAGTTGCACGGCACCAGAGACAACGCCAATCTTGTAGTCTATTTAGAAAAGTTGAGAGAGAAAGTTAAATAATCTCAGCTCAGCATTCTTTTTTAACACGTTAGACCAATTATTACTCAATGTCGTACCTCAACACAGATCCGCATGTCTTCTCACAAACATCACATTTAGCAGATACAGGCAAATTCCCTTCCAGCCATTGATGAGGAAAGGCAAGAGTCTAAAATTAGACGCAGTAACACTTAGTTAAGTTACTTCAGCATTATTTTATTACATCGTACAGAGGGTGATTTGACTTTATTGAATCACTTTTAAAATCCTTTCTACTTCCGCAACTTTCGTCTGTGAATCCTGGCGATGGGCTCAAT
>JAQFZX010000192.1:0-80423 GCA_034682405.1 Hydroisotoma schaefferi
AGTAAATAAAGCAAAATATTGACATGTTTGTAAATGATGAACGAGTTTGTAAGTCTAGGAGACAGGGAGACAATTTTCGGAAAAATAAGTACCGATTTATCAAATGCGAAATTTTTTCATTCTCAAAAATGTACCCACTGCCCTAAAACCGTGGTTGCGCCTATGCATGAGGTACGTGGAAGCTGGGGCTGATGAGTTTATGCGAGTATTTGAGATTGAGCCAAGAAGGAAAAGTGTTTTGGAGATGCGATATGTGAAGAGAATCTTTAAGCTTCCTAGAAATAGTAAATGATATGATAATTACATTTAAGGGATCGACACCTTTTCTGCAAGCAGCCCTAGTGGCACAGTTTGATGTTATTAATAATAAGTACAACTTTCATACAAATTAAAAGAATTCAAGTATTTATAAAAATTAATAAATTGAAAAAAAACAGGGTGGTTGTAGAATTAATAAGGTGACACCGTATACATAATATCTACATGGGTTTTCTCTTTTATTTGATACCTTGCGAGATGTAATGTCAATTGAGATAAATTAACACACTGATAGTGCTACTCATTTCTGTTACCTATGTGTGAGGTGGCTTTGCTCGTTTCTAGCATTCATTGGATGTATTTATTTGTTTGTTGTATGTAAACTTTTACAATGATCAAGAAATTTAGATTTTTTAACATTAACATATTGTCGCGGATTAGTAGTGATAATATTTAACAACGATAAATGTCTAAATTTTATCTAACTCCTTGAATTCACGCTTATACTGTTGACTGCACACTATTTTTAGTCATACTTTTCTATATTACATACCATTGTACAAGGTGACTTAAAAGTGTGAATTTGTCTTTGGTGTAATTCGTCATTAGTTAAAATCAGCGATGACTTAGGTTTCTATGCAATAAATTTGTCCCGAAAATCATTAGATTAAACTCAGTTATGCTAAATCATTGAAAAGAGTAATATAAATTATGAATGAGTAATGACTTTCGTAGTGTATAATTCAGCTATTCATGAATCTAGAACAGAGATGATTAAATCCCTGCTAAATAAAAGTGAATTTTTCGATAATATATCGCATAAGATAATATTTTGCAGCTAAAAAATTACAACCATGACTAGTAATGCTTCATTAAAGTCCAACAGTTAAACAACTATTACGGATAGATTTTACATGTATAAAAGTGAGTAATATGTAACGATAAAAATGGGCTGACTGGATCTCAGTCGGTAATGGTTATGGTGCATCATTATTGATAATTTTTTAACTAATTTTATTCTTTCGCAATGCTTCACAATGGGACTTCAGAAATGCCAGAGCACATGTGTATATAATTAATATTAAGGGCAAGCAGGTGGTTTGGGCATCATTTATTCTGAATTGCTATCCTATTGTCATAATTTATTAATGCATCCTGCTGCGTTTCAGCCTTGCCGAACCGACAATACTTGATTCATCTACTCGTTGTTTGGGCTTGGTCTACCTATGTCTGCCCTTAAGTCCTAAATGTTCAATTACAATTACGAAGCATCAGATACCTCCTCGACTAGCTTACTTTTTACAAATAGCACCACTACATTACTCTAATGTAATGTAGTAGTGAACTACTGAACTGAGTGTGATTGAACGGATAGGAGAAAAGTATGAAGTAATCAAATCATGAATCTTTCATCTCCGTCATTGAAACAGAAACTCACGCAGTATTAATCCTCTACGAAAGCGGAGGTTGATTCATTTCTTATTATTTTCCATTAGGATATTACATTTTTCATAAAGAATCGACGGTGAATGGTTCGTTGCGTAAATTATAATACTGTGCATCCCATTTCTCATTATCATTACTTGAGGTTCCATTACCAACAAACTTGAATTGGTCTCATTCTACCTACTAGTAGTAACCAGTCTTTATATTAAGTTATCCAAACTTCTTTCAACAAAACTGCAGTGCGTAAAGTGGAGTAGAATAATATTTAGAAATGTAATCAAATCCCCACGACCGCGCCCATTGATAGCAATACATGCACCAGTGTAGTAGAAGTGCATGCTTAACTAAACGCTTATCAAGTTTTTTAGTTTAGGTAAGCTAAGCTCATCCACCAGGATTTTTAATAAGCTTAGTGCTTTTGACATCTCATAAAACATAACAGCTCTGATATGAGACAATTTTGACAAAATTATGCGCAAGCTTGGTCATTTGAGTTTGTTGGATGCTTTCCAAGATATAGTGTCAATTAGATTTCGAAAAGTAAGCTTTCTCATGCATCTGCTACTATAAAGAGGACAGTATTGTCAAATTATACTAGTTATATTGTGTAGAAATTGTTGGCCTTTTCTGGCTTAGTTTGTGGGAGGAGAATTAATTTGTTTTATTTATTTATTTTAGACGAGGAAGCCGAGGAAGTGTTGCAGGAATGGCACCTCCACCGACCTCACACCTTACCTTGGCTCCCGCAGTCCATCCAGTGATCAGAGAGGTGACAGAGGACACACCACCAGATCTCCTGGAAGGAACAATGGAGCTTTTGGTTATACTTCCTACACAGAAATCCGTCAGGATGACTGTCAACAGAAGGTATGTAATTACAGAAACAGGTTGTTTCCGATAATCGCTTTTATTACTAATATATTTCGATACATTCCATATGCTCGCACGTAGACCCGGTTTAAACTTACATATTTAAAGTCTTTTGCATTTTGCATGGAAAAATGAAAAATCTCTGCATCAAATTCTCGAAACACGATTCGAAAAGGTAAAGGTTGGAGGAAAGTACATCTATATCGATGAACTAAGGACACTGCTCTTAAAAAGCCTTCATAAGAGTTCAGGCATCCTTGGCTTATGAATGATTTATTCTTAACTTGGGTGTATTAATAATTAAACCAGTATAAAGAACCCGTAAAATGATAAAAAGTAAACTATAGAAGACGTTTGTGTTTAAGTTAAAACCATTCATTCTATTCAATTACTACAACTGACAGTCAGTCTGAATGACATCAGTGGCTCACTTCTGGAAAGTGCTGCATCTGCATTCATGCTTATTTTTATCTTTTACAAAAGATCTATTAACAAATACAAGCGTGTAGTTCTTATAAAACACTTGCTAAACCAATCTGTCAACGACAGATCATGAAGCAGTTGTAAGATATGGTTGAACGATGTGACAAGTTTAGCATAAAGGGGTTGACCCTTAAACAAATTAAAAATCTTTTGTAGTGTTAATTAGTTAAGACTCGCTAAATCTCATGGCTATAATCTAGACTTCTTTACGTTCACAGAACTCCAATGATGGACCTTTTAATTCAGGTTGCTACAGCTAATAAAATTAACCCTGGAGGACATATAGTGCAAGTACGCAATGAACGAGGGATTGAATTGCCTTATAAACCGAGTACACCAATTGGTAAGTGCTAGCTTTCTTTTCTACTCTTAGATATAATTATTTTAGACTCAACTGTTTCCATTCTTAAAGGGTTTAATACTAATACTATGATCAAATGCGAGTGATTCCCTTTATGGTCTCAATGAATACAGGAACGGAACTAACCTAAAAGATATAAATAAAATGTTTAGTAGTTTTCGTGTACATGGAATGTTCTAATTCCATTTCCATACACGAGTTGTAGGTTTCAGTAAAGCTAAACATTACACGAGGTTGTTTCAGTATAAATGCATTTTTAATCAACTTTAAGATGATGTAGTGAGAAATTAGTTTTCTAAATTTTTGTCTTTTATCTTGGATGGTATGTGATAACTGAATTTAGTACTTTCCTTCTTACAAAAATTAATAATGAAGAAACCTGTCCAGTTATGCCATAACCTTTAGATTCATTATTGCGCATTTCGTCTCATATTACTTGCAGAATTAACCAAACTTATGTTAGAATATGAATCCGGTCAACCTTGCTTCTGAAAACTTTATCTTCTTTACATAAAACCCGTTTTTGTTAACTGCATTAGATAAATTTGATCAACGAATAGTTCTAGTTAGTATATAGGTATTTATCAACTAAGCGTTTATTACATTAATTTTGTTTAGGATTTTATAATGGTGATAGCATTTCGGATAGATTGCCACTGTCATCGTTGATAATAAAATAATAATGTTATGTTGTGTAACAAAACGCTGGTCAGCTTGCTAATAACCTTGCTAATCTTAAATCTCACTTTAACTGGTGGCTGGGGTCTTTGTATGTAGGTGCCCTGGATACAACGACAATCGAAATTGTGCCAAAGAACAGAGTCAGTGAGTACATCATAGTCAAGAAACCTGCCAAACTTGCCAATCAACCATTTGAGCAGACCTTTAGACTTCAAGTAAGTACTATTTGGTTTACGATTACGATGCAATGCTAAAACTCAATATTGAATCTGCACCAACTGCTGCATCTTTAAAAGTGCAATATGTTTCTTTTTATTTCTCTATCTATTTGCATGTGTACTTTATAGCCTTGCTAACTTACATAAAGCAATCTTTTATTGATGGATGATTAAGGAAAGAAGGTTGATTGGAAAAATTATGCCACGTTTATTCCTCTTGTGTCAACACAAACAAATACAAACAAAATAGCTTTGAAGCAATCAGAATAAGATAGCCATCAAGATTGAAATGAAATAAAGAACCTGAAATTTTTCACACTGCAGTAGGAAATTGCAAATGATCTATGGTCATTCAAATTGAGCTGTGTCACGCTTAATTTAGAATTAATCAATAAAAAATTAAGTTGAAGCTTTGAGCTTTCATCATTCTTCTGTCAATTCAATGGTCCATCTCAAAAATTTACTTTGCATGATTTGGATAGATTTGGATGGATTAAGATTTTCATTAATTGAATTTGGCAACTTCTTTTTACTAATTGTTTATTTTTACAACAATATGGCTGCATTAAACTGGTAAAGGTTTACATAAATAAAACTTTTGATTACCCAAATCTCAAAAAACAAAACGAGCAGACTTCAGCTTGTGTGATGTCGTTAAAGTTTTTATTGTCTGAGGATTAGAGGATTACTTTAAGTTGGGAAATCTCTAATTGTTGCGTTATTTGTTGAAAAGTGAATGGCTGAATTTTAGTAGCCTATTCAATCTTTTAATGGTTTCTGAAGTAAAGCTTGTATGCATACTTTCTTGGAATAGTTTGGTAGTCATTCTCTCAAGTTATAAGGAACGATGATGTTGACTATAACAGTACAAAATAAGAAACGTCGATATTACTTCAGTATTTATTTGGTTAATTTATCAGGTCCATCTTCCAAGAAACCAGCTATATGTAATGAGAATCAGCCCCAAGGCCTTACTTGAAGATATTTTGAAAGAAGTGTGTCAAGAGAAGAATCTGGACTTATTGAAATATGAAATTAGGCATCCAGGTAAATTTGATCCAAATTTCTACGAGGAACTACTTCTCTATGTCTCTTCTTGCAGCTTAACTCATTAATTGTTGAACTTCTTGCAGCAAATTTGGATGAAAAATTGTCTCTAAATAACACGTTAGCTGATTACGGACTACATGAATTGACGGTTGTATCTAAAAACACGAAAATAAGCAACTCGGTATCTGCTGCGGATATTATGGCCATGCAACAGACTGACGAAGACAGAACCAGTAAAGGCTACCTGGATTCCTCGTACAAGCATAGCAGATCGGTAAGTGAAGCACTTTTTTTTGTAGACCCACGATGCATACAATTAAAATAGATAACAAATATCTTAATTATCGTTCATGATAAAACTGTACCCACACAAATGAGTCCATTTCCCATTATTTGATAACATCACAGGCTGGTAATCAGTCGTTTCAAACAGAAATACACCAGAAAGTCGCATGCCTACCTGCGTGTTTACTAAGAATTACTTGAGCTTGTTCTCATTAATTACTAAAGAACTCTTTAGTTAGAGACGATAAAAATCCAGATAAAAATCATCCTTGAGTTCACTCAAAATGTCAAATTTAATAGTCGATTGGGTTTTGGGTTTTACCAATTACTGTTCCTTATGCAAAACTAAACGCATACAAACCTCAGTTTGGTTGTATTTATGAACAGACGACAGCTAATTATCTTTTCGTAACATAAGGTAGTTTTGCATATTTTATAGCCACCATTTACTGCCCTAATTTTACTACAATGAGGCATCAAAAAAGCTGCCTCTCAAATAAACCGACCATAATATAGCAGAGGCTAGGAACTATTAAAAGCTCAAGCTCCAGCAAACCAACTGTCTCCAGTAAAACTCATGGGAGTTTCAGAATTGTTATTATGATTATTAGTGGTACGATTTCCATAGGCCTTTAGGGTATCAATTAGGAGCTTATGTTTCTCACCACAAGCGAAGCCCAAAAAGCACTTTTCTGACTTCTTGCTAGGAATTTTTCTCTAGTATTGTAATGGTGGTGCTTGCTACCACTTTTTTAACAAATGAATTCATATTTGATCAATGCTAGGTATATGAGAAACAAGCTTTCAGTTGACAGATTTGGCTTAAGACAAGATCGGGGCAGCAGACAGGAGCATTTCGTTGCAAAAGCATATAAACTCAATGCTATCCCTTATCATAAAATTCATCATGCAATTTTGGTATCACGCATAAATTAGCTCCATCATTTTTGGCAATTTATATCGATACGCATAAATATCATTCCTTTGTTACCTATCTTAACTTCTATAAACTATGTACAGAGTTAATTTATTTTCTTTAAAAAACAGAGTGTTGGGGACAGCAGTGTAAGTAGTGGAAGCACCGGAAGTGCTAGAGGAGTTTCTCCAACAAGGTCCGACGACTCACGCTCCATGTCCCCAGTTCCGCATAGTAATTCTAACATGAATAAGAAATTAAATCATCGAACAAGCAATATTTCCAGTGTATCCAGTGGCATTGTGTCCTCGCCATTACCCAAGGCTTCATCAATGTCCAATATGTTCTCCCCAAGAAGTGACAAGACCTTAGCTTCATCCCCAATAGAAATCCAGGCCCCTCCAAGGTCTAAGAAAAGGGCTGCACCCGCTCCTCCAGCGATAGTTAAATCCCAAACGGAGTCCTCGTTATCTGGAGCGTGCCAACCTCTAAATGCATCTCTTCATTCCTCACCTTCTAATATTAGTAATAAGCCTACCCCAAAAAAGAGGGAGGCCCCTCGACTGCCCCCAAAAGGTAAATGTACAGCGGATCAAATACTGGAAAATCCCACTTCCCAAACTTTCCACTCAAGACATAGTTCTGGAAGTAGTGGATATCATGAGTCGTCTGTATTATCTGAGCATCATCATGAAGGTCACAGATACGACAGGTTAGACAAACTCACCTTGATCAACTTTAAATTTTAGAACGGAGATTTATTTAATTATTTGAATAAGCCTACATTTGGTTAAACTCGCATATTCAAGACTATATCGTCTTCAAAAAGTGTATTTATTGCTATGAATTACGCAGAAAAGGAATAACACAACGAGTAGTTTATGGCGAGAAAGGAATTTTGTCGGTAAACGGTTTTATCAGTATTTGTATTCTCTGATCTGAACCTGGTTAAGGGCTTTTCTGGGCCATGGTTGATATGAGATTGAGTTATTATCTGCAAATAGATGATAACCGACCGAGCCGATCCGTATTGTTTGCTTAACTTTCATTTTGGCATTTATCACATTTTTCTTTGACAACATGTCATTCACATTCAATCATGATCAGACATTGGGATCAGTAGAATTGAAATATTGAATGATTTATCAAAGATCTCAATACTTTCCACTTGATCAGCCTCCGATACCTAAATAAATCTACGGAGCTGTAGTAATTCCATTACGTGACCCTGTACGTATTTTGTACAACTTATTGCATACATTTTTTAGACAAACCTCAGCTCCAGCAATGTTTGGAAAGCAAGCCTCAACTTCGAGAAGTACATCAAATCTAACAACAGTGCCAAGTGTGTCGTCAACCTCTTTGGCCTCATCCTCTGGAGGAGGTTCAAAAAAGAGGAGGGCCCCTCCACCTCCAAGTATATCAAGTTTTAAACCTCATCAATCGGAAATTGAGGAAGAAGAAAGTGAAACCTCTTCGTCTATAACTCATAGTACGAATTCACCTTCAAAATCTGATAAAAGCCGTCAAAATAGTGTCGAGGTTGAAGTGGATGTTCATCACAGAAGAGCGTCTACGGATTTCTCTAGCAGTACTCCTATTTCCGTGGATGAGGTAAAAGACATGGAGGCTCTCAGTTCGAGTCCTTCGTCAAGTATGAGTAGTCCTGGGTCCTTATCTGCCTCAACTTCTTCATCCCCCTTGCCAAGGACTGACTCTCCAATAGCAAAGTCAACACCTAGTAAAAGTAGTCATACGAGTAGTGCTAATGCTAACCTCCCACATAGTTCTGGTCTGAGTAATTTTAGCCCTACCGTTGATGAGACTTATTCCGTTGTAGAAACACCCCACTCCACAGCTACCAGTAGTCAAGGTAAGCCTCCAAAGCTTTCTTCACATTTTCAGAATAATAGTGGACAGAATTCTGAAAAATGGGAGGGTTTCCTGCAGAATCTAGAAACAATTTTGCAGAAAAAAGCTGAATATGTATGAATGAAAGAGGTGCATAGAGTAGATTGACAACTTTTCTCATGCTCATTCATACTCATGAGTAGCTAAAGTATGGTAGATTAGATTCTTCGTGTTGTAGTTTAGTTATCCCGTTCCCGTATTATACTTCAATAGGCTTAAATTATGAGGTGATAGTAATCTTAGGTAAAGCTAAATTAAAAATTACTAAATCTATGTTTAGTAAATTTAGCAAAACTAATTTCAATATTTATTGAAATCAAACCTCTTAGCGTTGTGCTTTCTTTTCAAACTTTAAAGGTGAAGGAACACATTTACCTACAGTACCAAGTTCTAAAAACTATTTAGTCTTTACTCACACGTACTTAATCTAAAATCCTTGACCAAAGATAAAAGTTTTCGGACAATCTCTGTCTAATCTTATTATAAAAATCTTCTATTAATTTCTATCAAATACAATTTTAACCTGTATTATCTTGCTTTTTGCATGTAAATTGCACATAGTAGCAGCACCGTTACCTCCTCCTCGTACAAAGTCTCGCGACAACGTACTAAATTCTGAACCCAAAGAGTCCCTACCTCAACCCAAGCCTCGACCAAAGCCAAGACCTGACCGCGTAAGCGTTGATAACCTGGTTGATAACAATCCACCAGTAATTAAAGCTAAAGCAGTACCAGATAATTCAAAATCCGAACTACCAACCCAGTCAGCCCAGCTTCGGAATCCAATGGCTAAATACGGAGTTAAAGTACTGCCTGATAATGTACTAAAAGAAAGAGCAGAAAGATTGGCAAAAAAAGCTTCGGTTGATATACAAGAAACTTCAGAACCTCCTCAGTATGTGCCTCAAAGTATAACCCAAGCCCCAACCAAAAAACCCCCAGCACCCCTTCCCCCCTCAGGAGTATTTAAAACATCAAATAAAATCCTGCCTGAAATGTCAAACCCTGTTAAAAATAAAACACCAGAAGCATCATCGTCCAGTAAGTCTAAGCCTCCTCCTTCAATATCCAAAATTGAATACACGGGAAAAGAGAGTGTCCGTAGTTTACAAAGTCTTCACCAAAAGTTGAATGTCAGTGAAGGTCCCAAAGCTTATGGAACTAGTCGGGAGATTTCCACGGAATATGATTCAGATGATTTGGACGAAAACCTTGAGATGTTTGAATTAAGTCCAGAGGCTCCCCTACCTATAGTCTTTGTTGACCGAAAAAGTATTAAGCAAAATAATCCAGAGCCAGCGAAGATTATGCTTAACAAAAAACAGAGTTCTTCCATTTCCTCACAAAGCTCGAGTTCGACAGGATACCAGGAAAAAAGTAAAGACGGTCGGAAGTTTCATGAAACGGCAAAATCCAAGCCACTGAGTATGTCTGCTGGTACTGAGGATTTAGGGAACAGTGCTAAACTTAGTTCATCAGAAAGGATTTCCTTGAACAGGGATTTGAAGGATGGTAGGTCTGGAAGAAATCGACTAGAAAGTGAAGATGAGGCTTTCAACTCCTCAGAGAGTGGCAGTCCTCATGGGCTCCAGCAACTTAATCGATGGGGAAACTCCGTATCCTTGAATGAGATTAATGACCATACGACGGAATTCAATGCTTCTAACCTACATGCTAAAGCTGATATTAACAAGAAACTCATCATTGATCAAGGTTTTAATTCTTTATTTAACTTTCTTCCAATACTTTCTCTTTCCTTTCTCTGTACTTGAACTGACTTTGCTTATCCGTACTTGGCATATTATTTATCACGGTAATTATTTTCTTGTCACTCGCTCTATTTTTCGTGTATCTATAAATTACTGTCTTGTCAGAGATATCTCTTGCAGAAGGCTTTCAGTGTATGTCTTAGACGCGTTATGCAAAGTTTGTCGTTGTCTCTCTCAATCCTGTCCACGGCTATAGGAAAGGGGTTTCCCTCACAAAACGGTGTACGTATGACCGTCATCCCTTGGTTCTTTTTATTCTGCATGTTTGTGTAGAATTTAATGTCAGTAAAATATGTCTTGTACTGCCACCACTGTTTAGTAGCACTTGTATTGGAATTATGTTTTGTATACTTTTTGCATTTTGGGTTTTGCATGATTCGTAAATGGCATATGTCTAGTCCAACTCCAAAATCAGTGCTTAAAGGTAGAATTTTAATTGATACACCAATTTCACAGATTTCGATCATGAAGACGCTGCGATCACTTCATCTGGAAGTGAAGTTTCTTACACTGATTCTGGAATACCTAGAACAGAGCCTGTTACACCATCCCCAATGGATTTTGACTCTCGGATCAGTGATCATGAAGATGTTGACGGTCACAGCAAAGAATTTAAAACGAATGATGTATGCTAATTTTCATGCCAAAAGTCTTACATTTTAAATATAGGAGAATGCTAAACTAATCCATGCCATTGATTCACCGTTGTAATGAATTTCAATACAGTTTTCATGATTTAGGAAAACAAGTCTAGAAGCCTATCTCCAAGATCATCCTTCCATTCTTCTGACGGTGATCAATGGCGAAGTGTATTGGAAAGGAAAGAACTACGAAGCCAAGAGGTTTGTTAGAAAAATTAGTCGTCTTGAACTTTTGTTATATGAGAAATGTTGGATGCTGCTCTTTACTCTATTTAATGAATATGCGTCTTTAATTCATGTCAGCTCTTACATCCGCTGTGAGAGGTTTCCGTGATTTTAGTTTCAGAAATTATTAATGTTTCTTGTGTAAAATAAACATACAATTTAAATTTTAGACCACTGAGAGAGCTTTTGATGCGATTCTTCCGAAGAATTTCTCTTCACAAACAAATAATGCAGCAGCGGAAGGCACGGGTGGAGAAGAAATCCCTAGTAATTTTGAATTCGCAAAGGGTCTACCAACTAACGAAAGTAGGACAGAGGAATCCACTGACGCAACTGATTCTGGAGCTGATGATGCCCATGCAACTTCTGAGGAAGACAGGACCGATGATGATATGAAATCTGGGAAACTAAGCTCAAGAAAAGTTTCCAAGTCTGAATCTTTCTCTCACAATTCGGAATTCGATTTTGTGAACATGACAAGAAAGAAGTATGCCAATTCTGCTAGTGGGACGGGAGTCGAGTCAAGTAGACGGGTTAATTCCACAACTGAATTACGACAATCTTCTCAGCATTCCAGCTCAGAGGAGGATCTACGTTCTGTGATTTCTCCAGTAAACTTCCAAAAAAGTCGAAATCAAGGGACGATTGTTGAGAAAAATGTTACAACTAAAGAACAAAAAGGCGTCTCTGTCTCCATGCACAATCTTAACTCAGCATTCCCGACAAAAAAGATTGAAAATAATGACGGAAATAACTTAGCTGTTGACGATAGGAATAAAATGAATACAATGCACATTAAAAAAGCAACTAGTATGTTGGAAATGGAAAATCTAAGTCCAACAAGTACTGGTTCAGCAAATGATCCTGAGAGCATGCGAGCTCAACTAGAAGCTCAGTTCGAAAAGTGGAAGGAAGACTTTTTACAAAAACACTTGCCTGCAAATCCCAATTCTAAACAGACACCACAGGTAAGTTCAGGTTTCAAATATTTACTCTGACATTATGCCTAAAGCGTGAGCCCAAATGAGCCATACACGTCCATAAATTAGCGTAATCACGATAATATCCTATATCCTCGTATAAGAGCCACCTCAATAACAGCCACTAGTTACCTTTCAAAGCAAACACTACTAGTGCCAATTGCCATTATCCCTATTTAATTGTACGTTAAAGTTGACCCGAAAACCCAAGAATAAAATAACAGCCTGGGCTGCATTTCTGAGCATATTATTCAGGGGGCATGTATTCTTGGATGTTCATTGCATACGTTTCACAAATTGTACATCACTTTAAAATGTAGAGAAGTACCATTTTAGAGTTAGCGTCGAAACTTCGAGCTAAATCTGGTGAAATTTGGGTCAGTGGACGATTTCATAATTGTGGCCATGAAAAACCTCATTAGACTCATAAATAGCGCATACAGTTGCAAGTTCGATCAACTTTCAATAAATGTCTGTTACTACCTGAGTACTGTATTGTAGTGATCTGGATATTTGGAGCAGAAGTTGACTCATAGTCTGTCAAATCGTTCTCTGCAAAAGTTGCATCGCTTCGACCACCTTTTAATAGTGCTACACTACACATAACATACAAAATAAGGATGCGTCAAAATATATCAAATCAATTATTCCTAATATTGTTGGTATTGATATTTACAGCCAAAAGCATAATTTTGGAACACTGCATTAAAGCATGAAGCATAATAATGTGATCTTTTAGCATATCAATGGCCTTTTTAAGTATGAAGCAGATCATATTCGCCCGTAGTTATATACGAGAGATGTAGTGAAAGTCTAAATAATTAACTCGACACTTTACCAACTAAAATTGTAAATGATACCATTAGATCTCTAATCTAAACGGTAGTAGCATTGTACTGTTGTAGTTTCCAGTATTATCATGGATGGAACAATTGAAATTATTAAAGCTCCCGAATAAGAGTTAGCAATTTACGTTAAAACTTAATCATTATAGGTTACAAGCGTCAAAGCTGGAAATGGACATCAATCCAACGATGATGAAAAACAATCCCACGATGATGAAAAACTTGAGTCCTTATCAATCTCGATAAAACCATCTGCCAGACTAGCTGATAAAACTCCCGATGGCAGTTCAATTACGCAAGGCGATGATATATCAGAGTTTCTAGTGCAATATCCAAATAATAAGGAACCCCTGGAAATTTATGCAGATAATAACGAAGATAGCCATTCTATAAATGAACAAAACAGAATAGTACCAACTTTGAGGGATGCAAGGTCAGATTTCCAGTCTGCTCCGCAAAACTCGTAAGCTTTTCATACGATTCTAGCCTGTGGATATCCCATTCCCTACCTTATCTGTGCAATTATAAATATTTTTTATCATTGTTATAATTTTTACAGTCCAATGGAGGAGTACGTGAATAAGTCAAATAAATTGGAGAAGGTCAACTCCTTACCGGAACCAATTTATAAGTATGGGGGCCAGCCAACTATCAAAATGTCATCGTGGACTGAAAGTCCTAGAAAAACAGTGGCTGTCAAAGAAGATCAAGATTACATCATGGGATTTGGCCAATTGGATGCAAAATCTCATCCGGTAGAGACGAAACCATTTGTCAGTTCAAAAGGTCCCGTCTCGACCGTTCCAGCTCCTGTACAACCAACACCTGCATATTCTGACCCAGTGCCAACCCAAACGCAGGTCCAGCAAACCTATATTCAAACTAAGTCAGTTAATGAGACTAATAAACATAGCAGCGGTGCAACTGCTCTTACGCCGCCCAATAGAGGGTTGTCCGCCACTGTCAATGTCCGTCCGATTTTCTCTGAAACCGGCGACTCTGTTGGAAAAATGAAAAGCGTATTGTCAACTTGGAAACAAAGGTTGGAGGGTACAACAACAGATCAGAACGCTGCCCGGGGGCCTCCTCCAGAAATTGATATTTATGGCGGAGACATGACTGACAGCAGTACTAGTATTACCTATCAACCTCAAGTAAATTTTGTAAGACCAGCGAAAGCAACGCAATCATTCCCTGAGAAGACTATAAATGTAGTAATTATTGACGACAAAAAATCTCAGGCTGGAAAGAATAGCTTAGTAAGTCAACAGAAAGTTGACGTTTTGGAAACAAATACAGGAAAAAATGAAAGTTCATATCCCGTGAAATCAGACCAGGATGAGTTAAAGGGACAGCCCACTCGAGATTTTATCAACCGATCTGTTAAAACTGAAGTAGATAAGCCAACATCACGGCAGCCTACTACTGTCAAACCAATGTTATTCAAAATGTCAGCAATGGAATCCAAGCCAGTTAATCGAGTTCAGTCCTTCAACAAATTTGCATCAATTCAAGAGCAAAATCATACAGTTGAGCAAGGTTACGACACAGAATCCACTAACGACATGAACGGCCCATCCTTAAAAGATCGAAAGAAATTTTTCCAAGGGGTAAAACCTGCTGAAAGTTCTGGTAAAGAAGCTCCAGTTCCTGCAGTAAATATGAAGAGTAGCATCGCAACGATTCAAAAGGTTTTCGAACAAAGACAAAATCAGAAAAATGAAGACCATGTCCCTCATACATCAGTCCAGAGAAGTATGACCCTTCCGACCTCAACTTCCCATTCCATGAAGGACATCACTGAGACTTCCACACCTGTAATTATAATTGGGGGTAAGCGTGAAGAAATAACTTCCTCTAATATGCCAAAGAACTTCCAGACATTAACATCAAACGAGATGATGCACCGGGTATTAGGCAGACCAAGCGGGTACAATCACGATGCATTTAGGAGATCCCCTTCTCCCCTATCTTCTACAACGTCAACTCTGTCGAGAACCAGTTCTTCGTCTGGACGAGGTACTCCGTCCTCAGCAACGGGAAGTCCTGAGAATACTATGAGGACAACTAGTGAATCCACTTCCCCAGTTAACATTTCGAATGTAGGAAACAAAGCCATAATCATTGTTAATGGATCCGGTAGATCTAAAGGTGAGCCGGAAATCAGACACCAAAACAATGTTAGCAACAACATTTTCAGACAGCAAGTCCAACTCAGCGCCCTTAAGCCTGTTAAAACTGAAAAACCTGCTCAGATAGGGGGTCAGTTTAAGGATGCAGAGTCTAAATCAACGAAGATAGTCATAAAGGCTAGTAATAAATTTGAGAAGTGGACGAACGATGAGCCCAAGATAGAGATTCATCATGGGACTAAGCCCATAGTAGTTGATCAAACAATTAAAATTATCCAACCAGTAACGGTGAATCATGTTATAGTAACCCAACCGAAAAAGAATAGCGTTGACAAGGGCAAAACTGGTAACGTTATCAGTACAAATGGAACAACTCCGCCACCCCCTCCACCACCTAGCCTTGAAGGATTCAATATTAAAAGACCTAGTAAACTTGCCATTAATGGAAAGTCAAGGTCGGTTTCTTCTTTAAATGAAAGTGGTAAGACTTCCCTGACCTCGAGTCCATCGTCTCCGGACCCCAGATCAGAGATATTCAATGCTATTAAAAACTCCAATGGAAACTTTGGATTACGCAAGGTATCTAACTATATGATTATCTACTAATTATTAAAATCTTGAGGACAAAATTAATAACTTTTTATATTGGTTTAATTTACAGACCGGCTCCACCGTACTTCTTAAGTGATTGAACGCAGATAACTTAATTTTCTTTGAATTCCATTATAAGGTTGTTTAGCATTATGGTGAGGTATACGTAGAAATTTAAAATTGTTAATTAAGAAAACAACTACAACGACCTACTTACTAAGGTATAGCGAATTAATGATGTATATCAAAGACTAAAGAAAGTACATAGTAGCGCTTTCGTGATGAAGTAATATTTTAGCTTCAGTTTCGTTCTATTTAGCATTTATCTAAATTCTGAAGCATCGCGGACCATCCGACGTTCTCTTTCTGAAATTGCCATTACATATTGTACAGATAATGTTCAATTAGTCATCCATTTTTATTTAAATAATGGAAGCCTTACACGCGTTATACAAACAATATAAATAAATTAAATTAAACATCGGTAAAACCATTGTAAAAACAAAGAAAAAACAACTCGTTACTTTCGTAGTTTAGGTTAGAATTTAGGACAATCGTAATGACTTTATAAATCCGAGCAATAATAATGATGTGTTTGTATTATAAATGTGTACAATATTTCCCTAAATACGTTTGTTTGATGTATCTGTCTCCAGAATAGCTAGAAATCAATTATTAATAAACTGTGCATATGCATGGTAGGAATATGAAGTTCAACTAAATTAATGCGATAATAAAGTAAAGAACATCGAAGTTTTCTTGAAAATGTTAAGATAAGGAAAATACATACGTTGCATGTTACTTAATTTAGAATCTGCTACAAATAAAAATGAAAAAGATGCTTAATTTGAATTTTACTTTTAAAAACACATCGCAGTTCATATGGAAGTTTTGTTTTATCAAAATTAAGGTTCATTTCCATATCACTTTTTAATTGACTTCACTCCACTTCCATGCTCGAATAGTGTCCCCTCTCGAATAGTGTCCCCTCTCGTATAGTGTATACCCTTTAATTACCATTAAAACCCCGATAAGCCCCATTTAATTGTATGTTAAATTTGACCACCAAAAAAATAATTAGTGTCCCGGAACGCTATTCGAGTATATACACACCTTTCCAAAGAGGCATATTTCCATCCATACTAACCATCAACCGGTCCCCTCGAAGGGTCAATCGCATCTCAACGGGTTAGCTTGGTAATGGTAACCTAGCAATTTCTATAGTCAGTTGATTGTCACAAACTCTATAACAGCATTTGCAATTTAATTAAAAAATGGATGCCAACATTTTGCACCACTCATTTTTCTACAAGAACGGTTTTTTTAATTTTTGTCGCGTAGAGTCAATGTCAAGCTACCCTCAAAATTGTAAAACCATGATTAAAATGGACAAATCAACAGCAACTGCATTGGACAATATCCTAAGCCATTTCCCATCTAACCCATCAAACTGTCAAGGAACTGAGGATTCTGGGGCCGGGGGAGAGAATTCTGGAGGCGTGAAGCATACGAGGTTTGCTTCCGGATCCAGAGTTGCAAGTCCAAATGAAACTGGGGATTCCATTCAGACCCCCGTTCAGCTTGCCCATGACCCGAATACTCCTGGTCTCTTGAGCTATATTGGATACTAGTAAGCAAACACCTTAAATAAAGTGTTTATCATCGCATCACTGTCATCATATCTCAAATCCCACCATCAAACTCATCATCATCCTCATTAAAACTTTCTTTTCATAGCATCATTCGCACGGCCTTTTATCTTGCTTTCCTTGCTATCATTGCCGTCGGTGGATTGTATGTAGCAAAGCTTGGCAACTTTTATGACCCCTGTGAACAATTTCATACCATAAGGACCGAGTGTGAAGTAATAAGCTACGCTCAAGGTAATCTTATTTATTATAGACAAAAGCATCTTCTTCGTTCCGTTCCATATAGGTGCTGAGATTAATTGCCTACATTTCTTTATTCTTTCTGTGTATCCGATTAATAAACCGTTCATATCTAATAAAATCTACAGGGAATCTCTACTACGTGGACTGCTTTGAAGAGCACGACTGTCTGCTCCCAGGATTTTCGTATAATACAACCAAAAAAGGTAATAAAAGTTTATGGTAATTAAAGACTTATTATAGTATTGTCATTGTCATTAAAGTAATTGAGAGTGAAACAAAACCCATAAAATTATAGAATGGAGCTTAACCGATCCAAGGGTTCAAGATGAGTTGAGTGCAGAAGTAGATGCAGTCACGAATGATTCATTATAAACTTTCGATTTCCGAAACCCACTAAAATGATCCATAAACTGCAACTAAAAGGAGGATTAGGAATTGATCTGCTGTGCTGATTGAAACTTATGCAATCTAAATATACAAATAAATATGAAGAAGCCTCGTGTTTAGAAAATATACCGAGATCAAAATTAAAATAATGTGTTCACTGACTGTCAAGTACGAGAGTTATACAGAAGCAGCGTTATGCTTGCTTGCTGTGCATTGTACTACTGACTGAATGTACCACTCAAGTAATTAAAAATATGCTAATGCAAATTAATACCGTTTTCTAACTTGCTGTCATTATTATTTTAATCTTACTGCAAAAGTTATAACGAGATGTGTTCACTTTCATCTTTAAAATATAAATGCATCGCAACTCATACTTAAAATTCCTAAGAAAGAGCTTATTCTCATAATCTCTCCTCATCGGATAGCGTGCAGCCCTTCCATAGTGAAACACTGAGACTTTAAAAATTGCATCAATCGCTACCATGAAGTTATTAAAAAAAATTACAACCCAGCCAATTCGTTCTATAGATGAAGATGAAACCCGCTTCTATTAGCTTAGCAAACACTTCTTTGTCCCTACTACTAAGCTTGAATATACATCAAAAGTAAAAGATTGCCTTACTAAAGACAGCATAACTTTAAGCAAGTAAAAGCCTCTTTAAATATAAACACTTTCGTTTATCGAGGTGAAGACCCCATTCTATTTCGAACCGTACCGTGGTTAACAGACTCCACTCACTTTTTGGCATGACACAATAGTCTATAGAATAATTTTTAATGCTAACCAACTAAGATTAAAAATCTTGAACTTTCAAATGCACCTTGTTAAGTTCAGGTTTACAAGTAACTACTTTACTACTAACACACGACCGAATACAAGGCTTTAAACCTAAGGCTTTGTTCATGAAATGTAAACTTGTACCATAACCATTCAAGCGTAGTATCAACGCAAGCAATAAGAGTATTTCGAAAAGGGTATATCTGCGCTGAGGCCTGTCTCTAATAGGAAACTAGAACGGACAAACAAATATTAAAGCTCCATGCTAATCACTCATCTACATCCTTGTGTATTCAAACAGGGTGGAAGTAAAATTGCGAATCCTCAGCCATAATAATAGATCGTGTGAGAAAGTAAAAACGCTTTTGCTAGATAGTTCTTTTTATACTTTTTAGAATCTCTGTAGTTTAGTTGATGCGTTTTATGCCTGCATGTGTAATAGTATAGGTATCATACTAATAATTCCAAGCGAAAACTATACAATCAATCTTAATTAACACCTATGATGGGTAATAAATAAGTTTCTCTCCAAACCATTGGTAAATAAATAGAAATGGATGCTCAAAATAACATCTATGCAAATCATTTTTTTCTCTCCGATCTTCCTCCACTTCCTCAACTTGACAAAAGCTTTAAATTCCCTGTACATCCGTTCATTTCTGCTTAGCTTATGTCCTCGTTAGTAACCAGCAGTAAGTCGAAGTCGAGATCTTCATTCGAAAATCACACAAACATTACCAATTCGGTGAAACCGTTCATCTTCTGAAAGAAAAGTTTAGATTTTACGACATGGAACTAGCAGAGTTTTGTCGGTTGTTAATAGTAGGGCTGGTAGTGGTCACTCAACCGTTTCCAGCTTTATCACAAAGTCGGTTTCCATTGGAAGGGAAGGAATGTACTACGCGACATGATATTCCAGTTATAAAACTAACCAGTTACACTACCGTAGTTCCGTTAGAGATTTCAAATAATATCATTTTCAGCAGTTTTAGCATGTCCAAAAGATTACTGCAGAAAGAGACGCGACCTGTGCGAAATGTCACGGTTGAAACAATGGACCAATGTCTTGGCGAAGGAGGGATGAAGGAGTGGTCGGTCCCTATCTCCAATAAATCTGCATTCATTTCTGAAGTCGTGATTGAATGCTTTGACCAAGGGATTGGACCTGTAATTTGGGAATATAATGGCCTTGGGGTATAATTTTAAAAATATATCTTTTTATGAAACGAATACAAATTGTAAAATTATGGGAATGTTGTCCGTACCGAGGAAATGCATGCTATAATTTTAGCTTTCCTTTGGCAAGTTAATATGTTTTTAGGTTCTATGCAGGCATGTTTTCTAATGGGCCACTTAATAATATATAGGACTTTCAAGTTGGAAATCAAGACGAAGTACCTGAAAACACTCATGGGAATAGGACCTCAAAGCACCTTTACATGCCTACAAGTTACAAACTCGTTTTCAGAAATCTTTCTGATCAGATAAGTGGAAACTACAGTTGCAGGAGTGTAGATTTCCCCGAGAAAGTAAATTTCTTCTACTTGTACGCCCCACGTAAGTTTTCTACAAAAAAATGTGAATGATCTGACAAGTAGAAATACGTCTAATCCAATCGTTTTAATAAATCAGAATCTGGGGGACGACCTTATCTCATTCAACGAGGAAAGACTATCAATATTACTCAGGAGGACGGGAATTCTTTAGTAACATTGCCATGCGTATCCAATAATCCAAATTCTAAAGTATTTCTCTTTAAAAAGTTTATTATTGCTCGCATGGGCATAATTATCGTAAAATATCAGCACCAAGCATTCCATATCTATGACCCAAAGAAGGGATTCGTCATTGATGTCAGTGATCGTGGGATTGATCCTTATGGTATGTACGTCTGCACGAGCAATCCAGATATCAGAGATGCTAGTGACCGCATAAGAATTCACTTAATACCCCCCGCAGGTAAATTTATTTAACGATGGTCACTAAATTTATAATGTATTAGTCTATTAGTGCTGCAAGCAGACAATGGATGTTAAGCAACGTTTACACATTTTTAGGTGTATCCAGAAAATCTGATGGATATCAGCCTCCTACAATATTCAACTATGGATCTCAATTAGTGAAGAATTCTTATAAGAGATTTCGAGACATCGTCAATTCGTTTCTTATTTAAAGTCTGAAACTGGAAATGAGCAATTTTTAAAACCAAAAAACATTTGGTCTTTTGTTGGTATTTATTATAAATCTTCACAATTTCTATTGTTAAAAATATCCCATACTAGAATGTCTCGAATATCCGAATGATCGCGATTAACATTTATATTATTATGGGTGTAATTATTAAAGTTTTAGATAGGCTTAAAAATTATTGTTTTTCTGTTATAATTTTTACATGTAAAATATTGAAATAAAAATATTTTTTTCTAAAAACTATTAATGACGCATACAACAAATCGTTTCATATGGAAAACCTTTATGCCCTGGGAGGCTCTGTGGGTGACGGGAGTACCTTGTAAGGGTTTAAAATTGAATTAGGATCGAAAACTCTTTTAAGCTGCTGCATTATAGAAACTGCCACTGGAGATTTCGAATACGAAATATAGTTCCTCTTTTTAAATCCTAAACCATGTTCTGCACTAATTGATCCATTGTGCTTGGCGACCCATTCATAAACAAAGGGTTCGATCTGAGCTGTGATAGTTTTTTCATAGTTACCCGTGGTAATGTTCAAATGAATGTTGCCGTCCCCCAAATGTCCATATCCACATACTCGTTCGACCTTGGGGCCCAAATGCTCCTTCATATCCTGAACTAACTTGTCGAAGGTTGTCAGTGGAATGGACAAGTCATACTTGTAAACGTATCCGTCATGCATTAAAGCTTCAGCAATTCTTTCTCGCAGGGCCCATATTTCCTTCAATAAACTACAGATAAGACTAACTGCAAACTCTATATAGATCGCAGTTTTTGCATGCAAGATGAACGTTTACTTACGAGTAACTGGCTAGATCCAGAGGCGATCGTTCCATCAGCCACAATTCCCTCAGTCATTATATCCTCTAAAAATGAATTGAGCTTTTCTTCATCATGACTGCCTTTGGAACCCGACGATTCTATCAGCATATAAAATGGGAAATCTCCTATGGGAACTTTTAAACGTAGGTTCCTTGTTACACATCGCATAGATTCTGCATCAATGTACTCACAGGAGGACAAGATTTCCCCCAGATCACGTTTGGAACGTTTAAAAGTTTTTAAAACATCGTCAAAGCTATTTAGTCCTATTAAAAGAATGCAATAGTAAAAATTTTCCATTTTACAGAATGAAAAATGACAATAAATAATCAACAGTGAAGTGGTACCTAAGAATACTAGATTAATCGCATTAGGTTTTGCAGGGCACTGAAGAGCAACTTTAGTAACAATACCTAGAGTCCCCTCCGAGCCAATAAACAAATGTTTCAGGTCATATCCAGTATTATCTTTCTTCATTGTACTCAAGCAATCCAGAACCGTTCCATCGGCCAAGACCTACACGACAAACCTACTGATACATTTCTTCACAAATTTTGAAGTACTCTCATAATATATTTGGTAGTATTCTTACAACTTCTACTCCTAGAACGGTAGAATGCAAGCTTCCATATCGTATTAACCTCAGCCCTCCAGCGTTAGTTGATAAATTTCCTAAGCATCGAGCATTCCCTCATTAGAACCTTTTTAAAAGTGTCCATAAAACAAGCTATTTCAAAAACCTCCAATCTGACAGCTCCCCTTTGCTCCTAAATCCAAAGGCATGATTAAATCCTTCTCCATGAGATAGTCATTCAGTTTTTCTAATATACAACCAGACTGGCAAACTAGAACACCTAAAAACAAGCCGAAATATATGCATACTTTCATAAGCCAGTTTTGTGACACCCTTCATCTTTATAAAACTTTAATATAACTCCCACAAATTCAAGAAGAATATCTTACCGGACCATTCGTCCACAGAAATAATTTTGTCCATTAAGCTCGTGGAAATAATAATTTCATCAAATACAGGGTTGCTACCTCCTACCAGACCTACAATCCCAATCCCAATTAATTAAACAATCAAAACTTTTAAAATCTTAAGCAGCAAATTGATTACATTTGAAAAAAAAAACAATTAGGAAACACTGCTGCGGGACTAGCAGGGTTCTGTAGGGATTACACAAGGATCATACCAAAAAACGACAGCGATAAAGCGATAACCCTAAAATAAATTGCAGGGTGAGAATGATAAGCGATGACATGGATAAGCCGGATGCATGAACTAGATAAAAGTAAAGTTGAACAAAGGTAAGGGTGGTTTCCCATACCTGTATTTCCCCCTTGAGGGACGACAGCCAACTTTCTCTGATTGCAATAAGTCAGGATGGCGCTCACTTCCTCCGTTTCCCTCGGCTTCAGCAACAACTTGCTCTCTCCTAAAAATTAAGACAAAGTAGAAGAAATGCGTAAATAATGCCTGTGGATGGGTGGGTCAAAAGTAGCTTTATTCATGGGTCGTCTAAACTATTTTGCATTTTCCACATTTTATTCTAATTTTTCCTAATCCATTCGCCGCACTCTTCCGACAACAGCCCTGTAGAAGTTCGAGTTTTGTTTGAGGCTGAAATTAAGACGAGAGGAAAGTAGAAATGGGGATTTTCTGAAAACATTTCACAAATCTCGAGAATAAATATTATTAAAAGAGACAGAGACAGAGAAGCGTCGTCGAGAAGGTCAAACGGGGCTCAAAGGTTAGGCGTTCTGAGGTCAGGACGCTGCGGAAATAGATAAGTTGGTTCCAGAAGCGGAGAGGTAGGCAAAGAGGTCAAGGTTAAAGGGTTTCAAAACCAACTTTATTTAATTATAATAACTTCGTTTATTCGCTTGCTTTTCACCTTTTTCGCCCTGCACGTTCCATCAGAATTCGGAACCGAATTCTGATTCTACGAATAGTAGGTTTTTGGTTTGGTTGGATTGGAACTGAGAGTTGAGGTAATGTCGCTTTTCTTTACGATAACAGTGATTTGCAACGTGGTATAATTTATCTTAAATAGTTAAATGTGGGTGGGAAATTGGGAAATGGTCCATTGGCACAACCGCTGGGGGTACGTGGGTACGTGGTACCCCATGGTTTTACAATGAATTCCTTTAAGGCCCTATCCTTTACATGTTAATCAGGCTCCGCCCAGCCACACCCACACCCCATTAATGCTATTTGTACCCTTCGTGGTTGCGCCTACGTTGGGGGTACTAGGGTACATTGCACCTAATAGAATTCCTTAAAGGCCCCATCCTTTCCATGTTTAGCAGGCTCCGCTCAGCCACACCCCTCCTATTCTTTTAATGCTATTTGTACCTCCCCCTTGTGGTTGCGCCTATGCTGGCGGTACGAACGAGGGTACATTGTACCTAATAGAATTCCTGAAAGGCCCTGGCCCTATCCTTTACATGTTAAGCAGGTTCTGCCCAGCCTCCTATCCTTTAATGCTATTTGTACCTCCTGCGGTACCCCATGGTTGCGCCTACGGCAAGGTCAGACTCAGAAGGTCAAACTGCATGTGCATGCTACTGAGTTCATTTTACCAATGAGTTTGATAGTAGAGTAGACGTGTAATTTGTTAGGAAATCATCGTGCAAAGCTTACCTCTAACTATTCGTAGCCAATCGACATTGTGACCTTCGAGGTCGGAGAGGTCTGTAACCACGCGGCTTTTGCCAAGTATTTCTCTGAAATAGTCCACATCTTGAGGTGTAAGATTTGCATAGTTTCCTCTTTTTACGGAATCCTTGTATCGAACACTGGTTAATTCTACCTCGCTTATTTGGATGGAGGATGATAACCTCCTTAAATTACGTGTAAAAGTTGAAATATTTGGAAAGATTGTCACTAGTCTATTAGGAATTATAAGTAAATTCCTATGAATGAGGATTTGACGAAGATTTTGCATTATTATTTTTTATAAAAAATCAAGGTTATGGCTAGCGTTTCAATTTAATTTTATATTTCACTCTCTGCGAATGAAAGTCTCAGTTTGTTGTAAGAGAGACCCAGCAACTAGGTCAGGTAAGGGAAGGGGATAGGGGATTTAATTTGTTGGTACCTCTTCTAATTGGGCTTGCTGAGCCTTGTGTCATGTGTATCTGTGTGTCAATACAAACAGCTTTGAAACTTAAAAAAAAGTGGATTTCCCTGGCTCGAATTGATCTGTAATCATATCAATGGTTCATTTCATTCATGTAATTTTGTCTCTCCATCCTCCCCGTAACTAAATATGCATCTAATATTATCATTGTTGCACTTGTAAGGCAATGGTTATCATTGGAGGGGGAGGGGGTGGTTAACGGGTTTCGGTTTGTAATCCGTAATCCCCTCGTCATCCCCAATTTCTATGCGACTTTGGCGTGATGCTTTTTAAATTTCCAATTATAATTGGAAAATACCTCCATCCAATTCCAATTCAAAGCTGAAAACGTTACATATCTGTGCCCTTGGGCACCGTTATCAATTCAATTGCATACCTTCCATCTACCTACGCACGCAAGCTGCAGTCTCATTTTTTTAGAATTGATTCCTAATTTTATAATAGCAACTCTTCCATCTAACATTCCAATCGTCTTGACTTTTATTGCTTAATTTAATACAAATAGCTTATATCAACTTTAAAATCATACTTGTAAAAAGTAATGTGTTTTGTTTGCTTTGATATCTTCAGAGTAGAGTGTAACGATGAATCGTAATACGGAAGAATTTTTCTATCAAAAGCTCGAAAGTCTTGGACTAACGGCCTCGTATTCGGAAGATACGGTGGAACAGTATGGAGCTACCCATCACCGGCTTCGGATTAAGGTTGTAAGATTTTATCAGATTTTATTCTATTTGCAATTCAAAATTGGTATTAATGAACCCATGAACTGGTTTTCAGATCTTTAAAGGAAGCAGAGAACTGGAATTCACGACCGGAGGGTTTAAGTTGAAGTCAGTTTACAGAGATTTAGCGTTCGAGCAAGGGATCCGAAAGCTGACGCAAATAGAGATAAATGAACGACATAAGTAGGAAACCTTCCACTGCCTTGCTTCAGTGAAAGTTTAATGAAATATCAGGATGAACTTCTTCCGGTTTAATTGTCGTATTAGTATGTACTTATTCAGTACCTCACCTCGAATAAGTTTTTCGTTGTGAAAAGAACAACGAAGTATCCATTTGTTATAATGTTTTTACCTTGAACGAAATTTCCTAACTTTGTATTCGTTGAATGAAATGAACTATCTTTATATAAATAAAATAGATGAAAAAAGAGCACATCATGCACGCATATTCAAGCGTGTCTTGAGTCTCGGCTTCCTTTCTGTTCGCTCATACTTCAGGTCAGATTGCACCCCTCCTTAAAATCCTCAGCGCAGGTAGCAGCGGTTGACCGTGTACACTTCTTCAAACACTTGTACTAATCCATGTTGAATTGGTGGTGATTATTGGGCTCCGACAGTCTTAATTAGCTGAAAGACAACTGATGCTACTGCACTGTCGCATCTCCAGGCACTTGGCGTTTACGTTTACACCTTTCAGAAATCTTGTACAGAAATTGAAATCCCATATTAGGTTTTAGAAATTCGATTTAGAAAATGCAAGGAATAAATGAAAAATGAAAAATGAGAAAGGTGAAGGTGAAGGTGAAAGGTGGTATTGAAATACCACCTTGCCCCAAATACGCATAACCCACAAGCACAAGCCAAGCCAAGATGAGATGTTTGTTTATGAAGGAAAGAGAAAGAGATGAAGAAGAGACTGGACAAAAAAGCCGAAGAATGAAGCTTTATTTTGTAATTTTGTTTTGGATTTTACATAATTCCCAGTTGAAAGTTGAGAAACAGAGGTCGGTAAACGTATTTTGAAACGCAAGCCAATCTGAAGAGTGACTTTTCGGAATTCCATCAACTTTCCCAATTAACGGGTAGCGTAGAGCGTAGCGGTTATTAGCGGTTAGCAGTTAGCGGCCTCCTTGATACTTATCCATATCTCTTGTTTTCAGAATCTTGTCATGGATCATCAGCGTCGTCAAGATTTCTGCTCCGGTAATTATGCAGGGTTGGCTTATCAAATTCCACCGTGGGGTAATTACATGCCTCCGCAGCCTTATCCACCACGACAACCAGGAAACTACAGTATTGCCGACCAAGAACTGTACAATAGTCTGCGGCCAGCCAGACCTAAGTCTCCTGTCCAAAGGGTCCTTCGATACCGACTTGATGACCCTGAACTAACTTCCTTGGAGGATACGCGCTATAGGCCTTACAATAGCTTATGCAGAAATAATTATTCAGTAAAGAAGCCCGATTTCGGGCCTTCAAATAGGGGAAACCCGGACAGAGAGTTTTGTAGAGGGCCGGAGTTTAATGATGCTGCTGTTAAGGAGAAAGCGTTTATTCAGAGATGCACTGAAGTTGGCGTTACATTCCATTGGTACAAACTGAAGAATACGATTAATAGAGAAATGCTCGAAAGCATTGTGATCGAGGTAGGATATTTTATACGTATAGTAAGTTATATATATCACGTTGAAGAGCATATGTAATAAGGAATTTTTTGTGGTTTTAGATGGAGCATGACGGAAAAGTTTTCAAAGTTTACGGAGGTTATAGTGATCCAATTCGAGCGAAAGAACTAGCCTATAGTGAAGCGTTGCGGCGACTTGAGTTTCTATTTGGTAAATCCTCAAATGGCGAATGGAACGAGGGATTTTTAACTAACCCGACAAAATTTCTGAACCCGGAGGATTCAGAACCAGATTATGGCCCTTTTAATTGGGAGTTAGGAGGATACAATAATGATTATGCTGCTCAAACAGACGATCCTGTTACAGATTGGATTTCACAAAATTATTTACCAAATCCGCTTTACGGTTCCGATAGCGGTGATGTCTTCAATCCCCCTCTTCCAAAGTTTGCCCCTCCAAGAAATCCACCTTTGCCGTTTCAATCACCTCCACGAATGGCGTCATATGGAACCGACGATGGATTTTGCTTTACGCAGCCTTTGCCTCCAGGAACAGATGCGAAAGGATGCGAAGGTACTGTAAACCGTTTTGGTATTTGTTGGGCTTTAATTATTTCGACTGTAGTATTATAATGGAAACATAAGGCCTAATACATACATCTAATCTATGTAATCACTTTGATATTAACAGAAACAAAAGCTGTAGTAGAAACTATACTCTCTGGATGGTCGCAGATGAGTACAGATTGCGGATTTTTTGTGGATAGAGTCGGAGTGACCAATAATCAAGATACTTTCGAGATAGCGAATGAAACAGGACCAGAAGAACTTGCTTTCGCTATCGAGGCGAAAAAATGTGGTATAGCTCATCGCTGCCACGAAGTCACAAATGTTGAAGGTGATTTGAGGAAATTCGCATTTAAGATTGAGGTATTACTGCAGATTTTTTTGGCAACGCGTACAACATATGCATTGGTTTTCAAATAGACAGTAGGAAAGTAAAAAACTCTTATTTTATTTTAGCATTGGAAACAAGAAAATTCGATAATTCGTCAATTCATTCAAGGAGACTTCTTTCTCGTTTCATCTATGGCTAAAGAGCACGCTTACTCGGTTGCTTTGAGAGGAATACAACAGGGGAATTCATCTAACAGCAAAAGTAATAAAATCTTACAGCTTCTTTTATCGTACTAAATATTAGTTTTTCCTGCCAAATAAAAGTAAATGACTAAACAGGAACGCTTATAAATCAAGCTCTGATAAGTGAAGAGTCGGATGAGTGGATTCCGAACCCGGCTTACGACTATCGTCTCGAAGACAGGAGCAAGAAAGAATGTGAGGGCTCGAGTATGAAGCGTGGTAGAGGGCGGGGGCTATTATTAGACTACGAAGATCGCAGTGTGGAGATTCTTAATCACGGGGGTTGGCCTTAGCGTGAGAATTCCGTTTATTTCTTGATTGTTAACCTTTATGGTGAAACCGGTATTTGACGTTTATAAAGTTGTAAATGTACGACGAAGGGACCGGAATGGACTATTTCTTAATGTGAAGTAATAGACTACTAACACTAAATTAATTTTTATTTCTTCAGTTCTTAACGTTGTTACTTGAAGAAATATTTGAAAAAAAGACTAAAGCTACTGTAATTTCAATATACTTTCGTTTACTGATTTGAAGATGAAATTAACTTCATTTAACGAATTAACTCAACCAGCTAACCAAAATCAAGTTCCCAAACAAATACCTTTTAAAACCCCATTTCTACCAGTTCGTATGAAAAGGAATTAAAATGAAGATGAACGATGCAGAAAATCATTTCAATTCGTTGTATGCTCTCACATCACTAACAAACCGTTGATATTAAATGGATTTTGATCGAAACCGTATTATATTGTTTAGACGAGTAAATGATGCTTGTAAAGGAAAGCCGCACAGCAAGTATTTACAAACAAGCCACAAGCCGTGAAATCTCAATTTGGTTCCGTGACATGATGACGTGAAATCAATTGAATGATCTCGTAGGGTCGCGTGCCGATACGTGTGCTCGATTCCCATAAACTTTTTCTCTATTTGTATTCTACCAAATCCATTCAAGCCGACCCTTTCATCAGCCCCTTTGTTCAGAACAAGCTATAAAGTGCCTGCAGTACCCCTACTCGCAGTTTAGCGTAAGGGTTGGGTTTACGAGTGTATGTTTGCCTGTTAGTGTGCATGCACCAAGTACCAAGGGTGGAATAAGCATAAGGTTCTCGGCTACTCTACAACATAAAATTACTCTTAGAAAAAAGGAGCTATAACCAGCTTTTGATGAGACCAACAGGATTTATCAATGAATTGAATTTTAAGTACCCACCACATCACCCAGTCATCATCACCCTAATCTTGTCACTTTTTCCAAGCACCCAAAACTTAACGATTATATTATATTTATAGAATAAATGCAGAAAAGAAATGAATGTAAGGGCCGACGACGTCTCATCCCTTTCAAGCTCTTTATCCTCGCTTGTTCGTCCGTGTAAATATCTGTATGCAGATTTACAATTCAAAGCTTAAGGTTTATAACGTGGCCGTGGTTTGGTTGCGGACTTTAAAGCCATGGAGCAAGAAGTCAAAGCTATTTCCCACACGAGTTGTCAATGGGGGTTAAAAACCCAAAGATAAACGCATGTACAAAGAGAGAGTTTGCAGGCTTATAGGGTTGTTGGAAGGTTGGTTAAATGGTGGGCATAACTTGTTCATAATGGGACTTGATAGATATCGAAATTTGTTACTTTTTTGGAACGGTCTAATTGTAGGGCTGTGTGAGACCCGACCTAATAATCACCTTCCAATGTAGCCGACCCACATCGCTCGTTTTTTAGAAACACTAATAATACACATTGCATTCTTAGCTGTATGGCTAAACATCTAGTCTTTTGATGTACAGTTGTAGGAGATTGCTAATTTGGTCGTTACATTTTTAATTTTTCCATCAAACCTAAGTCAGGGAGGATACAGGCTTGAACAAATATGTCATTTCTGTCCTCATCTCCTGTCTACGCCGTTTTAAATGCAAAATGTCGATCGTGAGAAAATGTAACCATTCGTATTTGCTAAGTTTTAAAGGCTACCATACTTTGGTTTTGAAAAAATGTAAAAGGGATATTTCCCAAAAGTGTATTTCTTGAAGGTGCCTAAACTTTCTAATGAACAGAGAAAGCACAGTTGACTGTAAGATCTCTGCCCTTTTACAGGGAATAATATATAGGAGCTAATAAAACTTGCTAGGTTGTAGGTGTAGTTGGAAATGGGGGATAGGATATTTTCTATAGATAAACTAGGATTTAAAATGTACTTCCCTAGATTTGTAATCCTTGGCATAGGCATAGGAACAATGGTAGTTTTGGAAGTGGTGAAAGTAAAGAAAGAACCCTCGGAGTGGATGCATTTGACAGGAAGGCGGAGAAAGTAGATTTGTTGGCCAAACAAGCTCTGTTCTTGAGTGCCAGATTCGTTCAACTCAGCGTGAAATTTCTCAATTTCCTACGTCAAAACCAGACAGAAACTGTGCTTTGGCCCTTTTATCGTTTACTCTTTAGCATCACAGGCTCCTTGAGGCTGGAAATTGAAGGATTCAACTTAGTGTTAAAGCTAGACAACACAGAGGTGTATGGTATTGGTACGGAAGCAAGAACATAAATTTAGTACCAGTAAAGTTGTAAAAGTAGCAAAAACTCCGCTAAATCTTTGAGTAGTGTATGCTATTTATTTATTTAATTATAGTTTAAAAAGGTTTTATGCAAAGCTAACAAAATGCAAAAGCATGACAAGATAAAAATGATTGACGAGAAGTACTCTGGTTTTGCGAGTCGGTAAGGTTTAACATCATTAACAGCTATCTGTTTTAAAAGATCAGACCTCGATTGCCTTGATCTGTATCGATGAATTTAATGTTTTAAAAAGCTATGTCTCAGAACGATACTTAAAAAGATGCAGAAGAAATCACTATTTCATATAACCGTTTGTTGACGCATCACTGAAAGTACAGAAGGGCTTATGAAATGTATGTGTGGCTGAGGCTATTGGGAAGGGGGACTGCACTGGGGACCCTCTGCTCTAGTTCTAAGTAAGAAATAAAAGTGTAGAGAAACCTTTCTCTGATTCGATACTGAAGCAGAAGGGGAGATTTTCTGGACGGAATCCAGTTTAGAGATTGGCTTAGCACATATTCTAAACCAGCATGAAGGCGTTCTATTCTCCTTACATTTCCTATAGTAATCCCACAGATTAATTATCCTAATCTCGATAACTTTCCCTTGCTTATTTACGATGCGTACTCAGATGATATGACATTGAAGTAACAACGCTATAAAAAGCCATTACTTCATAAGAAGTACCCTTTCCACTCATGAAGTGTCCTTATGATCTCCTAAATGCAGTTTAAGTCGAGGCTACACAATGAATTGCTTTCTAGCGATACCACCCTTTTTAGCCCCAAAATACAAGTGCAGAAAACTAATGTAACAAGTGAACTTTCCTTCTGTCGAATTTTTCAGTTTGGTTGAACACAACCTTTATCTGCCTGTACTCAGCTAATTTGGTAGAACAAAAGAGTTTACTTCCCTATAAAAAAATCTGTAAAAATCTCAATCTGCTGCACGATTTCAACACGAGTATTTCCCTTTGCAGTCTTTCCACGAAGCAAAGAAAAAGGGCTAATTCCACAAGAAGTCAGGAGCAGAACTCCCTTTCGTCCCTCATATTTTCGCTTCCAATCCACCCGAAGTTTACCCCAAGTTAGAATAAAATATCTGCATTTGACATATAAAATCATTGAGAAATACCTTCTGGAAAAGAAGTGCATTATAAAACCTCTTAATATCATCCTACTACCCGTCGTTATACCTTCTGCAGTGGAAATCCAAATCCAACTTTTAGAGATCTCCAACTCCCATACGCCACACAGCCAAATTGACTTTTTCCTAGTCCTCATCTCTGCTGTGATTTCACTCCAAACGCTTCGTTGTTGGCCTTTGGCTCACTTGCAGAAAGGAAATCAAAGCTAAAGGGGAATTCAATTTGTTGGCTAGTATTCTTGACTATTAAACCGCACTTTCCCTTCACTCCAATCTTCATCATCATCATCCAGCTTCTAACCAAGATATAAAAACCTCCTCGGACATTATGGATTCAGCTTACACTCATTTCCGTATCCATCCTGAACCCATCGGTCTTTCTCAATCCCTGCAACAAACCCCAATATTATCTTCAGCCATTTCAGCAGACACTCCATCCTGTTCTTATCATCATACCCATTCTTCTACTACAGTCAATTACGATATTAACGAGTGTGACCAGCTACCCCAATCCCAACATCATCATCACCATCATCAAGTACATTTTGAGCATCATCCGCATCAACTTCGTCACACCTTAGTTGATGATCAACTTGAAGACGAGAGTCGTCAATTAAGTGAAAGTGAGCTGAAAGATTTGGGAAACATGCAACAAGGACATTATTCGAGCCCTGGAAGTTCTCATCATCATCAGACTCATCAGGGACACTGTGGCCAGCATATTGGACATGAGATGGAGGAAATGGATAATGAGGAGCTACCCGCTTGTGCATATGCTGGGTCAGGGGTCAGTGGAAATGGACGGATGGACATCTCACAAGCTCAAGTTGTCCGTCAAACTACCACCACCGTGGGCCATCCTTACGGGTTGACAGGTACTTGACAGAGATATCCATTATTTCATACATTTTAATGCAAGCAGGCAGTATTTCTAAAAAGCATGCAATATTGCCCATATGCGAAAGGTATTCAATTACAGAACTAATAAATAAGGTAACTTAACCTTAGATGCTCAGCATGAAGTTCACTAATATCGGGGACATGCATTAAAGTCTAGCTATCATGAAAAAAAACTCATTTAATCACAGAATGAGCTGAAATTCTGTACTAACTGTTGAAACAATGGGCTCAAAAATGAAATACACTGCATGCTATCCTGTAGATTCTAAAAAATACCCTTTCTCTATTATGTGCCCTAGCTTTAGCTCTACCGATCTACCCTTACTTTCGTCTAATCTTTTATATTCTCAAGTACCCCAAGTCTACCCGAATGAATGCGAGTTAAAGCATTCTCCTAATCCTAAAGTTAATGTGACCATTTTCGTAGATGAGTTGACCCGAGCGGATCCCAATGAAGGATACTACCAGCGAAATCCTTATAAAGTTCAGCGACATGCTGCAAACATAAGAGAGAGGAAACGAATGCTGAGGTCTGTGCCAAGGTCAGTTTATGATAAACTTCCTTTAATTATAGTCTAATGAAACAGTAGGAGCGCTGTGTTATTATCATGATCTTGATCTTAGTTGTTAAATAAAACTGTTGAAAGTTGAAAAGTATCAATTTTTCAACGGATAGATCAAAGGACTTAAGCAACAGGAGTCAACACCATGATTTAAGGTAGGTTGTTCTGGAACAGTAGGCCAGCTTGTCTTTACTACGAGTGTCGTTATCTTATATTGTCTTCCATCTTCCATTCTTATGACTTAATGAAGCTTTGCGACATAATTCCATACTTTAATTATTTTCTGTACTGTAAGAATCAGACTAAACTATAAACCTGCAAGTACAGGTTAAATTGCAGTATTCAGTAGCCCAAAAGGGATGCTTTCACCCAGTCGTAATAAAACCTGGTCTAATGTTAATGTAGTGTACAGCTATTTGAGACAGTGCCAGTGCCAGTTATAGTATAGATGAAGCTGGTCAAGCTAATGTATCACGAAAGAAGACATTTCAGGCTAAAAAACCGGCCATAAAAGATTTTACCTTAAGTAGCATTCAATCTTTGGGCAGATTACATGAAATGACTCAGAAAAATCCGGAATTGAACTCCACAACAATTCAAAATGATGGCGATACTTAAAGGTGTAAATCTACTATTATTAAACTTTATTGTCCCTAGCATTAACTCAGCGTTTGATGAGCTGCGGGTCCACGTACCTACATTTCCATACGAGAAGAGACTGTCTAAAATCGATACCCTACGACTCGCCATTGCTTACATTGCCCTACTTCGCGAGGTTCTCGTCTCCAAATATGACCCTTTGACCTATGTCGAAAAATGTTTAAAAGGGGAGATAAAATGTGATCGTGCATCGGAATGGAATACAAGTGGTAAGCACTTTTTGGTCTTAAGATTAAGGCCTCGAGCATTAAAACGTGGCTTTTTCCTGAGTTTTAAGAACCAACAATGGTTTTGGGGTTGCAGATCTTACCGCAAGACTATCATGGATCAATTGGGAAAATTTAGGAGTAAATCCGAACAGGAGGAGTTCACTCAATTCGCTAAATATATCTAATGATAATTAGAGCAACTGCTCATTTTCTTATTTAACCTTATATGCAGTATTTCAAGAATCTCAATTTTTTAAGTGAATTTCGGGTAGTAGTATATATATGTCTTGTATTACATATTAGTTCATTAGCCAGCGTTTTCTTGTCATAAAGGACGTATGTGTATGATGTCTACAGTAAGAACTTACTTAAAAGCTTTACGGTCACCAAATAAAAAAATACAATTATTACTAATGGTACTCTTTAACTCTTTACTTTCACCCTTATCATTTTAAAAATAAATTAACAAACTAACTAACAAAGAGAAAATATAGTAAAGTAATTAAAGTTATGAATAATTATCATAAATACTTTTGACTAGACTATGCATGGTCTTCCGAGTTTTTGGCTAGCTAGAAATCCTTGGAGTTTCAGAAACAGTAACGTTTAAATGTCCAAAACGGTCAATCATATTTCAATCCACAACTTCTGTTTTACAAGCTCCATAATTGCTGGGTGGGACACGCGTTTTCAGGTTTTTATTATTTCTTTACAAAAGTAATAAAATCCCTTAGTTTATATTAAATATAGGCTATGAAATCATAGTTATTTGTCTTCAAAACGCTTACATGCCTGACCATGATTTTTTCCTATTGACGAAACCACATAGAAACATCAGACCCAATAACAGAATCACGGAACCAGTGCTCATTGAAATTATCCCTGCAGATTCGTTTCGTCCACCAATAATGCTACTGGTTTCCATTAAGACGATTGATTTTGTTCCACCAAACGATTTAACTTCATATTCTGTGTATTATCATTCGTTATTTTTTCATGCTTAAAAATACCTACAATTAATCGTAACTTCGTAATGCTTTCTTCGTTATTATTCGTACCATATTGGATCTCCAAAGAGTAGTTTCCTTTTAGAAGGGTTCCATTAAAAATTGAAGAGGACAAATCAACAATACGATGCAATTTCCTAAAGCTTGGTAGTGCTGCAGTCCTCATCCATACCTTAATGTAAGAGCATTATTGTCACAAAGTTGATTATGTGCAAAGACAAGCTATCAGTACGACTTATTTAAATTACTATGAAGTCTTCATTTTGCAAGCCATTGTTCTCAGGATCTTCCGAATCTAAATCCCATAATGTACGATTCCAATCTACACGACAAAATTGAGCTTTTTGAAATGCGTTTTCTCCTATGAAATGGAATGGTGAAAGTAACCAACCTCGTGGATGTGTAAACTTATCCCATATAGGATCATTTCGGTCTAAAAACTGCTTAGGATTCCGAAACTTGTACTCTTTATCTGAATCCCATGCAATGCCTTTCCTTATGAGTGGAATTTGAATTTCTACAGCGTTCCCCGATGTTGGTCTCCAGTAAATTTTAAAAGTATCATTGAACATTGAGTTGGCTATTGCTCCACAAGGAAATATTATACGCCCTTCTGCATCTGATCTCATCAAAATAATCATATGAAATTACAAACAAAAACCTGAATTCTGGATAATTTTATTGACAAAAATACCCCGATCTAAAGGTGAGCAATCTTTTATAGGGCTGATAACATTATCCACGGACCCTATGCTACCAATCAATTGATTATCATCCCGAGATTTCACATACTCTCGATGATTTTGGTAAAAATTAGTCAAAGCGTAGTATAGACGTACTGTTCCCTGGAATAAAAGTTTCAAATATGAAGTATCTGTTGAGTGTCTATACATTTCGTCCATCATACGCCTTGTAGTTTGTAGATTGTAGAGTAACGATTCCTACCTGCATATCACTTTCCATGGTAAAGTCTACCACGCATTTGCAATCACTTTTAAAATCTTTAATCACATCAGCGCATTTATATCCCGTATCTTTTTCAGTGCAGTCCGTGTAATCAATCGCCTACAGTTATGGAGGATTATCATTACTTCTACGAGGAATTCTCATGCTTCAATTTTAGCTACGGAAATAGGATTGTTAAGCTAAATAAAACGTGTCACGCTGTATCCGACGTGCTATTACAATCTCTTTTAGTCCTCTGGATAAGGTGAATAGCAACACTCCAAGGGGTATGAGAATTATCCCAAATGCCAGAAATACTGGAGGTAGCGTCTTAGAGTTGTAAGAAACCACGAAAGCAGGAAGGGTTTGCTGCTTGAGGTTTTTCCAACGCACTTAAATAGTAAAATGCTTAACTTAAATGTTAACCCCAGATATGCATAAACGAAACTCTTGTGAGGGATAAATATTTTCCATTTTCCATTTGCATGGAAAGTAAGTTAACAAACCGTACTTACCAGGTCGGCCTATTTCTTTGATTTTTGCCATTATTTCAAGCAACTAACGGATGCACTTGCTCTGAGAGTTAAATAATACTCAAATGAGTGCAAATGGATTTTCTACAGTAATTTTTTAAAATTATACAACAGATTAGGTTATAATGAAAGCAAGCAGCTCCGTCATTCTGCTTCAGCCTACGAACATTAATGTATTATAATGCCTTATCATTTATTTGTGATAGATTACCAAGTACAAACAAAGTTCATATAGTTTAAATTCAGATTTAAGTCTTTATTACAGAGTTATTAAAATGATATTTTGATCGTTACACAGACTCACGAGCATTTACACTTCTAGGTGCATGCATGCTTTGATAAAAACTATATTATATTATATATTCTGGGATATACCGTCAACCGATTTTAGGCAACTGCTCCCAGAGATTTACGTACTGTCGCAAGAATAAAAAAATATAACACATAATTATGCTTTAAAACGTAAAAAGGTAAACAAATTGAGTCTGTCTGTCATATAGTACATAACACTGTGAGGGGTTTGCGTAACTACGACCAAGATATATTTATTTGCACTATAAAAGTTGGACAGGATAGAAGGATAGAACCACGGAAGACTTTAATTACATTCTTTCGGGGCACTCTTCCTCCGAATATTCCTCAACTTTATTTTCTAATTCGCTAACGTACGCCCGCAATTCCTCGTTCTCAGCTTGCAATAAATGAAAAGCTTTTAAAGCACAATCTAACCTATGTTTTAATTTATCAATGCAGCGATCTTTCTTTTTTAGATCGTTTTGAATTTCTTGAAGCGCTTGGCCAGGGTCACTACAAGACTTGGCTTGGGCGCTAAGGACCTAAATATAATCGAACGGTTGAATATTAAAATCTGTTACTCATTCATAATATCTCAATTTTAGTTCGATTGAAAAATTTAACAATCACCTCTTTTAATTGATTGGCAAGTTCTTCTGACTTTCTAGTTTGCCCTTCTAACGCCTGGTTCAATTGATCTACATATGTTTCTGCTGTTCCCAGTTGTACTTTGGCTTCCGTTCCTTCTAAGCGACTTTGTTGCGCTTGTATCTGCGAGGTAGTATCTTCTGGAGGAAGAATTTTGGTACCTATGTACGTGAGACTTCCATTCTTATCGTCAACTACGTAATCGGACGTACTGGTAACGTCGTACGTTAGTATTTCAGCATCTAACGGTACTTCAATTGCGCTACTCTCCTATAAAAAAAATCCATAAATGATACATTTATTACTCCTGCTGAAACGCCGAATGACCCTTCCAACAGCTATCGAAACTTAGCTCGTTAAGATTTGCTGTTTAAAAATCACACTTCATTGCAGCTTGGAGCTAGACCACTTCCAATATTATCAAACCGAATAACGTACACACAAAACTAGTTTTACATCGTAGATAAAACCGTAAACCCCGACTTTGATTTAATATCAAGATACCATAAAGTACACATCTTACGTCGGGTTTGCTTATGAGTGACTCAGAATTCTTGCTATTTCTGGTACTTCCCTCCAAACTGAAGGTTTCATCGTATCCAGTATCATTCAACGAATCCGACAACGTATCATTATGAGAAAACGACGAATCGTCGCTGTCCAAACTTAAATTCGTGTCTATCGTAGATCGGTTAGAATTATTTCTCAATATATAAACACAAATGGGAAATGGGATGTGACTATGTGATTTTTGCTACAACATACCTATAACCACTCCTGGATTAGAGACGTGCTTACTCTATAAGGGAGGGGGTTTAATCAGTAGCATTAATAATACAAATGAGGAATATGAATCTTCAATACTTATGAGTAACTCTTAACCACTTTTCCATTCTAACGAAATGGGTTTGGAAAATCTGCTTGTCTTATTAATTATGCTTATCTTCGTTGAAAACGATACATAAAAGTTCCGCAGAAAACCACTACTTACTACGAAATTAGTTGGTTCCTCCCTTCCCTTCTGTGAATCATTGATACCTAATAAAATAAATTGGTTTACCAGAATATCCACACTACACCACGCATATACTACTTGAATTTAATAGAAATATTTTTTTAATCACCTCTGTTTCGCTCATCGCTCCCTTTTCTATTCCGGTCATCGCTTCCTTTTCTGTTCCGGTCATCGCTTCCTTTTCTGTCACGGTCAGTGTCCGCTTTCTTGTTCCCATCATCGATCTCTATTCTGTCATGGTCAGCGTCCAATTTTTTGTTATGCTCCTCCTCATCGCCTTTTTTAACAAGATCATCAACGTTGCTTCCAGTAGCAGACTTTCTGGAAGAGGAGTCAGAAGACTCTATAAAAGTTTATCGGGTACAATTTAGTTACACAATCTTTTGAAAGCATAAATTAAAATAATTTGTAATAAATATACTTCGTGGATTAGAAGATACGACCACTTGCTGCTCTTTCTTATGGCCATCATCACTAAACAAAATAATAATTTGACTATAAAAGCATATTCATCATAAAAGTATGCAACAAAATGGAAACGAAATTTACCCTTTGGAGAACTCTCCATTTCTGTATTCATCCGGTAGCTCGTTTTCTTGAGTACCCTCACTACCGTCAAAACCGTGTGTTTTATGATTTGCTCTAAAAATAAATTTTAATTAGAATTGGCAAGCGCTCCAAAGAATCCTTTTAGCTTTACATCTCTTCGTATTTTGTAAACTTACATCAGTACCTCTTCATGCTCCCCTTGTTGGCCCTGTTGACAGAAATAAATGACATAAGTCTCTAATAAATAACCAACACTTTACTTCTCCTAATATATCAATCCAGCTAGATTGACCCATTATAATGATAAAACAAAGATGCCTTTCTATAAAATATCATCGCTCGACTTATAAAACAATATTTTACTTCTTGTTCTGGGAACATAAGTTCTAAAAAATGCTTCCTACGATCTTCTTTACAAGTACTCCATGCTCTAAGGTCATTTACTGAATCCGTTCCATGAATAGTACTTGTGGAAATTTTCTTTCCTACGCCTTTCATTTTTGTCGTTATATGTGCTCGACGGGCATTTGTGGAGTGACATATTGGGTAAAACACTCGTTTTAATCCACAGGAATTGAATACAGCTGTAGACTGAAACCATTTACGTGGCGATGAATCAATGGATTGGCATTTGCACTTTCGGAATGCTTCAGGTGGTCTGCAAGGATCTGCCTTGCAAAAGTGATTTTGGGCTTTCGAAGCATTGCACTCGAATGGTTTTTTCGACTCAAAACTGAAGTCAGTCTTATTGTCTTGTTGAAACACCTCACCGAGGCACTTACTTGACTCTCTTAAAAGCAAGAATGTTTTTTCAACATCAGTCTTTGTTCAAGTAATAATATATTGCACAATACAATAGAAGTAAAATGACTACCTTGACGCCATTTTAGATTTACTTCCACTTGAAAATGCACCTAATTGCTACACTGAAATTTTGAAGTCCTTTAGAGACGTTACAAAATATTTGTCTTTTCATGCTTACCACAAGAATTTTGTCATTTCAACCAAATACTGTAAACTCTACTGCTACTACTAATTGTTTGAGGAGCTACTTCTTCACTCAAAATTAACAGATGCTTTTTAAGAAGATAACATGACCATGACTACATTTTGATCTGCAATACGAGCGCCCTCAGTTTTACGTAAAATTGAAGTACCTGTCGTGGTTTGTTGACATGAATAGGACTAGCTTCCAAGCCCTTCTGGAAATTACTTTCGGAATGTCGTAACGCTTCTGCTTTAGGAGTAGACGCAGACATGGAAGAAAACTGTCGCTTGGATTCTCGCATGAAACTTTCGAAATCCAATAGCTGCTGGCGACAAGTTGCCAGATCTTTTCGTAATTTAGAATTTTCCGTATTGATTTCCTAAAAAATCATAATTACAGGAGATAGATGATAATCGCTAAACTTTTATTAGTTCAAAATATAGAAAACGGAAAACGGATTTACTGACTTCTGAGCGCTTATTTTCCATACTTAACTTTAGTTCACCATCTCGAATCTTTTTCAGCAGAACTTCTTCAAAACGAACTAAGCTATCGAAACTACATTCCAGCCTTCTTAAACCGCAAGAAATTTGGGTGACATAGTCTTGGGCTACAGGATTTGCGTCACTTTTATTTGTAGCACCTCTAGCAAATCAATCACTAAAATTATTAACGTGCATTTCGCAAGCCAATGTTATCATAAGACTGCTTCATATTTATTAGGGATTTAATACCTCACTGAGACATCATCTGATTTTACGGAACAGGAACTACTGGGTCGATTTTGCCAAGGAAAATTTTCTAATTCCACTAGTTTTTCTTCTATTCGTTTAGCTAGATCTTGAACCTATAAGAAACCATGTTAGAATTCGACCAAATATTTTCTTTACAATTTTCCATATTGCAGATAAATCATTTTCACCTGCATATGCAGTTCTTGTGTGAAATCTAGTTCAGAGACTGATACGTCATCATTCGGCCTACATTCTTCACAGGATCCCCTTGAAACATCGTCAACCACTGGTTCCTCAGGAATCCCCCTTTTCTTCCCTGCATGTGTGCTGGCCTGTCTTGTAGCCTCTTCTATTTGATCTTCCAGTGCTCGGATGATGTCTCTCAATTCGCACACCTTTGTTGAGAAGATACTCTGTGACAACTAGTTGATGCTAACTCAAAACTTCAATTAGATTCGTTCCTTAACTTACTTTTTCTACTGCCCTAGATAACTCTTCCTCAGAGGTCTGGGTTCTTTTCAACAATTCGTCCTTAATTACGCTACATTCCTGGAAATGTTCCGCTAAATCGTCCAACTCCATCTTTTGTTGATACGCCAGAGACTCCAGTTTTTCTTTATCTTTTCTTATATCCTCACACCTAACAACTAGTTCATTAATAGTTCTTTGAAAATCTTCGCGTTCTTGTTCCCTTTCAAAAGTCATTTCTTCTAGATATTTTTTAGTTGACTCCAGCTTTCGTTCTGTATCATTTAACTGCAAATAATAATTTTTTTTTCAATCCTTTACTCTTTTTAACTGGTATTAAAAAAATGATAAAATTGAAACTAGCGTCTTACTCTCAGTCTAAGGTCTTCAGTAATAGCGGATACATGTTCATTTCCGTTACATTCACCTGTGTCCGCTTCGTACTCGCAAATAGAAGGTGAAAACGTAAGTCGAAGGGTCTCAACGTTGATAGGTTGGTACGTAGGGAATTTCTGCACATTTAAGTCATAGTCTTCCGACCCAAACGACTCATTCAGAAGCTAAAGGAAAAACAAACACCGTATTGTATTGATAAAGCTTTTTATATTTTAGAAAAAAAAGACATGACATTCGGTTAACGCAAACTATTAACCTCATCTCTCTCTCTGTCATTCTCAACTTTCTTAGATTTCTCAGTAGAAAGGATCCTTGGTTTTGGGTTAATAAGCGGCTGAGGTGTTGAAGTATAATCGGGAACATTGCATTGTACCGAAACATCTTTTAGCTCTAAAACTCGTCGAGTTGTATCAGAATATTTTTTAAGAGCTACTGGTTCCGATAATTTCTTTACAGTGCAGCTTAAGGGTTCTTTGGCATCCGTTTCGTTTTTTGAACACATTTCCACATCTCCTCCTCCACTTCCATCGTTTAAAATAGAAAGAGAGCTGCTCTCCTTATTGGTTACATCCTTGTATAAAGAATGCACCTGTAAATAAATACTCAAACTCTCCGCACTCGCCCACAAAAATATTTTGATTGAACTACCCAAAATACCTTATCTTCCAGCTGCCCCAAAACACTATCACCTTCTTCTCGTTGCTTTACAAATTCTCCTAAAGTGTTGCACAAATCCCGTATAACCTTGTCCCGTTTGGACAGCTCCACGTCAAAAGTTTCTGCCTTAGTACATGCCTATTAAAATATAAAATAATCAATAAACCGATTAAATACGTTTCCAACTCCCCCAAAGTAACCTCTACTGAATAAACTTTTGAATCCGTTAAATGTACCGAAAGTAGTGTAGATAAAGCTTCCCCATTCTCATTATCTTTACAATTAATTAATGAGCATGACAAGTCTTCCAAGCCATAATCCTGTAAACCTATTCCCGACAGATTGGACGCCAGAGTTGTGTCGGTCATTGACTGCTGAAGAATCGACATCGACAAGTCATCCAAGTTTTTCCAAGCTTGAGAAACGTCCCCATCTCCACTAGAACTTCCACCTTCCATCTTATATTTTATTTAGAAACACTTGATTTCCCTTGCTTTCTGTCCAGGAATAATTTCAAAAGTCCTTCGGTGGCTCCACCAAACAAATGTACGAAGATAAAAACCAAACTGCCAACTGTTTTACTGGGAGAGAGTGCCAACTGACGCAGAAATCAATCGGATATACGAATAATTAATTAATCAACGTGGTTGGTAAATCTAACAAAAAATGTGGGATATCACAAGGATCAATAGTAATTTCAACTCACTAATGACCTAAAAATACTGAAACTAAACCCGTAAAACAGTAGTTCAAATTCCGATATCAGAGTGAGCATCTTTCAATTTACAAATCAAATTAAAACTAGAACTACGGAGCAGGAGTTTCCTCCTATCTCCCCCACGGAACAATACCAATTTTAAACGTTTTGCATCAAAGGAAACAGGAAAACCACAGAAATAACTTGTAAAATACAGATTTTTGTGAATAAACGCATGGCGTTAAAAATAAAGTTTAGCAGTTATTATTTTTTGTTAGGAATAAAAACAAAAGTGTGATGTTTGGCGGGGTATGGGTTTGTTGACAGGTTCGGAATGCCCCTTCCCACCCACCCGGTTTATTATACGCTCCCTCTGTTTTCCTCATCTACTAAATTGCAATGTCATTCACATCTTTTTCAATTCATCTACTAAAATCAACCTTCTCCGTTTTTCTCTCCACGTTTTCCAAATTTTTGTCATTTTCAAGCATTTTTCAGTTCCGGAACTTGAAAAGAACGCAGTTTGCGTGAAAATCGAGTTTCTGTGACTTTTTGTGCAAAGAAAGGTAAGCAAAGAGAACATTTTTATTGTTTTTGGTACTGGGTTCCTCATTTTGTGTGTTTTGTCGTTATAAATTGTGAGATCTCTGTATCTCACAATCTCACTCCTTCCTTCCTACCGTTTAGTTTTTTAATGTTTTCAACGTTTTGGAGCGTTTCCAATGTTACATTGTGTGTACTACACCTTTACAACTTTACTTTTAATTTTTACAAACAGAAACAGTGAAACAGCACTATCGGGCAGTTTGACGGAGTAGCAGAACGCAAAGGAGCTCACTTCTAAAAGTCGACGATCGTTAGATCATAATATAATCATGTACGTAATGCAGTAATCTTTAAAAGTCAAATGTTAAATTGTTGCTGTTGGATCGGATACGCTGTTTTAAAGGTTTGTAAAATTGTGTAATTTGTTTTCTTAGAAAATGGCAAGCGCGGAAGTCGGCCCACCTCCACGGGCGATTAAGACAACACTTCCCACACCAGGTATATAGTATATAACTTGCTTTTGTATTGTACTGCGATGATTGAATTTTTTTTATGAATTTTTCTTCATCTTTGTTAGCTAAAGACATACCGGGACCGGCCATCCACAGCATATTTCATAGCGAAGAGGAAGTGATGAAAGAAGCATTGAAACATAAAGTTAGCAAGGATTCTCTAAAGTTCGACATGTTGATTCAAGATGTGCGGACATTTGTTAACTCTGTGAGTAAGGCGAAAGCGGCAAAGTTAGTACGCTCTTTGGTTGATATGTATTTGGACATGGAAGATACCCCAGCGGATCAACAAGAAAAGGTCTGCCAAGATTCCATTCAATGGGCTCGCGATGAAAAAAGAACTTTCCTCAGACAATCACTTGAAGCTCGGCTGGTTGCTGTGTACTATGAAAATTTGAACTACAAAGAAGCCCTTCACTTGGGTGGGCAGCTTTTGAAAGAGCTCAAGAAAGTTGACGATAAGAATCTTTTAGTTGAAGTTCAGTTATTGGAGAGCAAAACTTACCATGCTCTAGGAAACTTACCACGGGCAAGGGCAGCACTTACTTCCGCGAGAACCACTGCTAATTCCATTTACTGTCCTCCACAAATGCAGGCTGCTCTGGACCTTCAATCAGGTTGGTTGTGAATTCTATCGAGTTTGTAAAGGAAAAGGAACATTGATTTAGATTGAGTTCATGTGCAAGCGTTTATTTTCTCTTAGGTATTCTTCACGCTGCCGATGAAAAGGACTTCAAGACTGCATACTCCTACTTTTATGAAGCGTTTGAAGGGCTTGACAGCATAGAAAGTCCAAAAGCTCTCGTTGCTCTGAAATACATGCTTTTGTCGAAAACAATGCTTAACTTGTAAGTTTTAATTTATGGTGAGAAATAAATGCATTATTGAGTCTAAATCTAAGGAAATTTTTCTTTTAATTACAGACCAGAGGAAGTTTTCCATTTGCTGAGTGGAAAATTGGCCTTAAAGTATGTTGGGCCACATTTAGATGCAATGAGGGCTATTGCTGATGCAGCGCACAAACGTTCTTTGTCAGATTTTCAAACAGCTACCGAGCGTTTTAAAGTTGAGCTTGGGGACGATGTGGTTGTTAAAGCTCATCTTACTACTCTTTATGACAAAATGATGGAGCAAAATTTGTGTCGAATTATTGAACCATATTCTAAAGTTCAGGTAATATTAATTGTTTGTTAAAAACCTAAATTACAATGTGTTCGAATAATTTTCTCGGTGGATAAGTTTGATATTTTTTCTCGGTTGACAGGTTGAATATGTCGCTAAAACAATTGGGCTACCTCAAAAAAATGTTGAACAAAAACTATCTCAAATGATTTTGGACAAAAGCCTATCTGGAGTTTTGGATCAGGGTCAAGGTTTACTGGTGATTTTCGAGTCCAACGAAGAAGATAAAGCTTATGAAGCTGCTTTAGGCCTTATTCAAAACATGGGGAAGGTAGTCGATGCATTGTACCACAAAGCAAAGAACATAACTTAAAATACTGTATTTATTTTAAAATTATAAGTTTATAAATAAGAGGGCATTTCTTATTGTATATCATTTCTGTTATCTATCTCGCATTAAACTAATTTATTTAGTGCAGCAATGAATTAGGAAGTTTGATGCCAAAGGGCACTCCAAATATACTCAACCAAGAAATTAAGTAATTTTCAGGATTTATTTTCTGTTTTTGAAAGCATTCGGCCATTAATTTCCAACTGTGGCAGGGATGAACGAAATAAAACGGTGTGTTAAGAACGGGGTGATCTTGCTGTGATATAATACTCCACATATCTTGATATGCAGTCTTCAAATTCACTGAGGATGAGCACATGTCCCAAATTTCCTGCAAAGGTATAGGAGTACCATCCGAACGCGACATATTAAAGTAAAGAACAGGCACAGAATGACTAACGCTGTAAAGGACATCGTATCGACAAAGTATTAAACTTTGACTAGAGGTGGATACACTTTGCGGACAACTTTCTCGATCACAAGTTTTCAAATCTGTAGTCTTTCTCGTCTGTACCATGGTCAAATATCTACCTCCCATCTCCAAGCCGTCTCCGTCTAGTTTCCAAGCTTCACTAGCTTCCTCCACCCGACGAACGAATCCTTCACATGCTACTAAAAACGCTCCATAAGTTATTCGACCCACCTGAAGATCTCCATCAAACTCAGAATCTGAACCCATATTTCCTTCCATAGTATTAGTTGAAGTTAAAGCTGACGTCAACGATTCAAAATTATGTCTATTTCACGACATTCTTTAGTTTTCGCAGTTAATTCAATATAGTAAGCATTTCATCCCCTCTACGTGTGTGTATCGTGATCCGTCATATGTGTGTCACCAAAATAGCTCTGCCTGTTAGTTAATATAGCCCGTCGCATGAATTTTCTCTTTCCAACATCCCTCAAGATTCATCATTCATCCAACTCAACCTACGTTAAAAAAAGCTCTGTTAATCTCATCTTTCATCAAACCCTTTTTCTAAATAAAAGCATTCAAATTTCAAATTCATATCTTGTCAAAATCTAACTTTGTAAGCTATACGCTTTAGCCCATTTTCAAAATTTCCATATCCAGACTCAACAGTTACTTTTTATAACCAAAAACTGAAAAAGCTCATCTTATACTTCACTTCTTAACCATATTAGTATCAAAGTATCAATCAGTACGTCATTATTTTTAACATGAAGAAAAGGTAAAAAGGGGAATTAAAACCAGAAATATACAGTAGCTCATAATTTCTTTTAAATTAATTTTGCTTGCCGTCTGCATATCCCCTTCCCCTTTAAGTTTAGTTATGTCCCGGCCATTTTATTTGTCACCTTAGCAGAGTACATTAGTTAAATACCCCTAAATTACTTTAATTAAGGGGGGTAATTATTAAATAATTAACGGTTTTTGCCCCTAAAATACGGTAGTTATAAATTTTTTTAAAAAAACCTTGCTTGCCATCTGCATATCCCCTTTAAGTTTAGTTATGTCCCCGTCATTTTATTTGTCATCCTTTAATTATGGGGGGTAACTAATAACTAATTAACGGTTTTTGCCCCTGATGGGGGTACATAACTCCTAGTGCGCATGCGTCTAACTGCGGTAGCATAAAAAGATACTACTACTACTAGTAGTAGTAGTAAAGTAAGTATAGTAGTGGTGATGGTGAGTAAGAAGTAAGGAAGGATAATAATAATATGAATAGAAATGACGTGGCATCTGATGGACTCTTCTCTCCCTTTCTCCTCCTCAGCCACTCGCAACTACTCACCTTCCTCCTCCGAGTCTAGTAGAGAAACCAGTGAAAAAGTCCAAAAAAACTCAAGCTGGACAGCTCTTCACCTTCCAACTCACCGAGAAACCGACAAAAAACAAGGGTGTTTATTTAGTTAAAAAAAAGAGAAGAACCACACCCCCAGGGACACCACTCCTTCCACTAAATTATCCAAAGTGAGACTACACCTTCCTCCAGCCGTTTGAGCGACTATTGCCCCAATTCCAGTCCTCCAAGGGGGTAACTCCTAAACTTCCTGAACTTCACTACCGGGAGAGGACTATAAAAAATATACAGTTTTTGATTATAATTGTTGATTTTTGACTTCAGGTTTTGGGTCCAAAAGTAATTCATCATGGGGAATATTTTCGCCACACTATTTAAAGGCCTTTTTGGCAAAAAGGAAATGAGAATTTTAATGGTTGGTCTTGATGCTGCTGGTAAAACTACTATCTTGTACAAGCTGAAATTGGGAGAAATTGTAACCACTATACCTACGATTGGTGAGTTTTTAGTAATTGAAGTTTAGTATAGTTTTAGTGGGTTTGTTTAAGGGTGGTTGAGATGTTTATTTGTTTTTTGTTGTGTTTTACAGGTTTCAATGTGGAAACTGTTGAATACAAAAACATAAGTTTTACTGTATGGGATGTTGGTGGCCAAGACAAAATCAGACCTCTCTGGAGACATTATTTCCAGAATACGCAGGTATGGGTTTGTCTCTTTAGATGGGTAGACCGTTGAGTTATATTTTCTTTAATTGGTGTAAACATGACGGGTTATTTTGAATTGTGTAGGGATTGATATTCGTTGTTGACTCAAACGATCGAGAACGTATTGGTGAAGCAAGAGAAGAACTAATGAGAATGTTGGCAGAAGACGAACTACGAGATGCTGTTCTCCTTATCTTTGCTAACAAACAGGTGAGTTTGAAGCTGATTTAAGTTTACGGCAAAGCAAATGTAAAGCACCATTTTTATTTTGGTTGTGATTGTGATTTTATCTTCTGGTGCGCTTTAGGATTTGCCTAATGCGATGAATGCTGCAGAGATAACGGACAAGTTGGGTCTACACTCATTAAGAAATAGAAACTGGTACATTCAAGCCACTTGTGCCACATCTGGCGATGGTCTTTATGAAGGATTGGACTGGCTCTCGAATCAGCTCAAAAACGCTAACCGCTAATATGCTGAAAATTGGATCACCATAATCAAACTTATAAGTCTGGCCGAAAAGTTTTTTGAGCTAGCTAATTCCAAATTTTCGTTTATACATAACATATATACAATACATAGGAATAGTGAATATGTCTAAAGCAGTAAATGTGTACGTTCTTCCGATTACACCACCTGTGTAATTAAGACTTCATTATATAAAATCGCGTAATCTTAAATTTAACATTTTTTTCTCTTATTATATGATGCTTTAATGCTCTCATCGTGATTTAGAAGTCACACTTCGTTCAGTTATGTGAAAGATGAGAACAGTAGAGTTTCTAATCGCCTCTATCGCTACCGCCTCTTGAAGTATAATGTGTAATAAGTCAATTTCCTGATAACCCTATCCGAAAATATTTATTGCATGTCACTCCCAGGAAAGTCATACACTACATAAATCCATGCTACTCCCAATTAAGTATAATCCAGTTACGGATTCTCGTTTTAATTGATAACGGGATTAAAACCATGTTTTATACATATAGTGGTATAAATATCTACTGTACCATAAGGGTCTAATCAAGTTGAATGTGATCTATTTTGAGTTGCACTTGATTTATTTTGGTGATAAATGGATTGATCTTACTTTGTACAATATTAGAGTTACTTGTGCTGACTTGACAATTATGATTGCAAGGTGTCTTGTTGTCTGTCGTAATAAGTTCACTAAGAAATAGCAAAATGTATCTTTTCCGGATTCCATCCAATTCCACAGAAAAGTGATTGCGAAAAGAACAAGTTTGGTGTAGTACAGCAAGAACAAAATGTATAAAAAATGGTTTTATAGGATTTGAATTTCGTCGCTGTTCGAACTATAAGTAAATATGTGCATTGTTTTTTTTCATAGGCGAATAAAGCATCGTCTGTACTGTAGGGTTATTTTTAAACCTTTTATTTATCTGCTGTAGTTATAAATAAAATATTTAAATGCTATTGAGGGAAATTGACAGTTTCTACGATCTGTTCAACTTGATTTAGCCTACCGAAACATGTTTATCCACTATCCAGTCATAAAATCTGCTCATATTTATCTTTCAAACAAATAAGGCGTCAGCGTCAGCCAACACAGCAATCTTAGTGGTATATTGCATACAGTATTGAAGTTCATATTCAATTCGCGAATTGATTTTGTTGTTTTACATTGCATCAAATGCATGTAAAATATTCCAAATTCTACTTCCTTTCCTACTTTGTCCATAGACAAAGTATCACTTTGTCTATGTACTTTGTCTAGTAATAATTCATCAATTCATGTGGTTGTGGATGTGGATGGGTGGAAGATTTATTACACAATCTCATTGAACTAGGATTATTTCATCTCAAAATGTCCAAACTAGCCAATTTTGAGGCCTTTTTACGATCATTTTTTCACGGATTTCAAATATTTTGAAATCTAAGTTTCATTCAGACCATCAGACCAGACGTATGTTTTACACATTGACGGAGCAACGTCAGTTTTTTTTAAAACAGAAGCATATTCAAATTTTTAGCGGCAATAAAGTTCAGACGAGTGTGAGTGTGAGGTAAAGTACAATAATAATTTACGCTGGATTGTCAATTTTTAGGGGAAAATTAACTTAAAAAACTAAACAAAACATTCAAAAAGTGCCGTAATAATCAGAGTAAAAGGCATTAACCTAGTTTAAGCATTCAAGACTCGAATAATAATAATAATCCTTTTTCCATTTGGGTAGAATTGGTGCCTTAGGCAGGTAAAATTAAGGCTGGAAAAACCTTTTTAATGGAAGAAAAGATGATTTATTGTTGGGTTCGGGATCTGGATTCGGTCTGCAATGAAATGTAAGCCAATCCGACTAACTTTTAAAACTAAAAACGACACTCCTTCTTCTTTTACCGGTTCTAGTTGTATTAAATAATCACAAACAATTGATAATTTTTAGGTCCGTGGTTCTAAAACTGGAAGTAGAGTGAAAGGATGACATTATTGTGGATTCTGGAGTGGAAAGGACAGACCTGGAAAGAATACTTTTTATATTTTCAATTATTTTGAATCCGCTTGCTAGTCGTGTTTGCCATTGAATTCAAGAATCAAGATGTTACGAATGAAGATAAAGTCCAGGAACAATGTGGTTCTGCCATTACTAAGTACGGTGGGAAGGGTCCCTTTAATACTTTCTCACAATCGGGGGGTGGCATTTTTTGTTGCTAGAGCTCTTCGGTCGGTATTAAAACTTAGATATCTAGTACTTGGTGGTGCGGCTGCTGGAGGGGTCAGTTTACAAAAGGTACGCTGATCTTTTTAATTCTTAAACCTTAAAACTATCAGTTTGAGAGGTAAGAAGTTACCCTATTTTTTATTGTATGTAGAGTTATTCATCATGGAAAGAATCTTTACCGGATCTGGATTGGCTTAAAGATCTCCTTCCACCTCCAGAAAAAATAGATACCTGGCAAGGGTCCATCATTGATTTCAAAAACAGACTTCGTGACTTTGAAATTGACCCTGAAACTAAGCGGTTGGGAGAAGAAAGAATTAAAGAATTTCGTCAGTGGTTTGATAGAAGACTTGATCAAGCTATCAGAGCTACTGAGGATGACTCGACCAAAGGTATTACGGACCCTTCAGTCAGAACGGATGCCAATGGGGACACCATCGTGATGAGTCCTGGAGTTCTGCAGAGAATGACTGCAGTTGCAGAGAAAGCGGCAGGGAAGTTAGCAAATCCCAGCGAAAGGATTGAATCCCTTTACACCAGGCTAGAAACCCTTCAAGATGAACTAATCAAAGTCCAGTTGAAGTATCAGAGAGAGATAGAAAAATTAGAGAAGGAAAATAAGGAACTAAGAAAGCAGTTACTTTTGCGTGGAAAAGATCAGCAATTAAAAAGAAATATTAAAAAATCATTAATTGACATGTATAGTGAAGTTTTGGACGAATTGGTGGATTTTGACTCGTCATACCGGTCAGCAGATCACTTACCTAGGGTCGTTGTTGTAGGCGATCAATCATCCGGGAAAACCAGTGTCTTGGAAATGGTGGCGAAAGCAAGAATATTTCCAAGAGGGGCTGGAGAGATGATGACTCGCGCGCCTGTCAAAGTGACCCTTAGTGAAGGACCATACCATATAGCTCAGTTTAAAGACTCTTCAAGAGAATTTGACCTGAGTAAAGAGTCAGATTTGGCAGATCTTCGGAAAGAAGTTGAACTTCGGATGATGAATAGTGTCAAACGAAGTGGGAAAACTGTATCGGATCAAGTTATCAGTATGACTGTAAAAGGACCCGGCCTCTCCCGTATGGTCCTTGTTGACCTTCCTGGAGTAATTTCTACACAGACTGTAGAAATGGCTGAAAATACCAAGGACTCTATCCTAAATATGAGCCGTCAATACATGTCCAACCCGAATGCCATTATTCTTTGCATACAAGATGGTTCAGTAGACGCTGAGCGAAGTAATGTTACTGATCTAGTATCGCAGATGGATCCTCAAGGGAAAAGAACCATATTCGTTCTAACAAAAGTGGACTTAGCTGAAGAAAATATGTCCAATCCAGATAGGATACAAAAAATTCTATCTGGAAACCTCTTCCCTATGAAAGCATTAGGTTATTTTGCAGTTGTAACTGGCCGTGGTGGGAATGCTAGTGATTCCATTGAACAAATTAAAAACTACGAGGAAAATTTTTTTCGTAACTCAAAATTATTTAAATCTGGAAAAATTGGATCTACTCAAGTCACAACCAAAAACTTATCTCTAGCTGTGAGCGAGGTCTTTTGGAAAATGGTGAGAGAAACGGTAGAACAGCAAGCAGATGGGTTCAAAGCTATGAGGTTCAACTTAGAAACGGAATGGAAAAACAACTTCCCTCGACTTCGAGAATTAGACAGAGACGAACTATTTGAAAAGGCACGAGGAGAGATTTTGGACGAAGTTGTCAATTTATCTCAAGTCTCAGCTAAAGAATGGGAAGAACTTATCACAAAAAAGCTGTGGAACAACATGAGCCTTCATGTCTTTGAAAATATATTTTTACCAGCCGCACAATCTGGATCTATCAACACATTTAACACTGCAGTCGATATCAGATTAAAACAATGGGCTGAACAACAATTACCGATTAAATGCGTAGAAGTAGGTTGGGAAGTTCTTCGAGATAAATTCGTTCAATTTATAGCCAAAGCAAAATCTTCTAAAGACCATGATCCCATTTTTGATGCTCTTAAGTCAGCCGTTATAGACGAATCTTTCAAACGACATGAATGGGAAGAAAAGGTATGACTAATAATAAAATAATGATGGGTTTTCCGCTTGTAAAAAAAGTTTAGCGTCTGATGATGTGGTTTTATTTCAGGCTCCAGACGTTTTACGTGTTATTCAACTCAATACGTTAGAAGACCGATCGGTTCATGATAAAAGCCAGTGGGATGGTGCTGTAAAGTTTTTAGAAACTTGCCTAGAGGATCGTTTGACTGTTAGTATTCACTTTACTTCAAAAAATTATCATAAATGATCAATTCCCATTCCGTTTTGAATGGCTTTGTGGTGTAGGCCTCAAAAGAACGGCTGCGTGAAATGGTGGGCCCAGGAACGTTAGAAAAATGGTACAAGTGGCGATATTCGTCAGAGGAACAACAACTTCGCTCGACTATAAAGGCAGAAATGGAGGCGATACTGACAAACAATGAGGTATGTATTGATATTCCTTAATAATGAACAGCTACATAAAATTCATGGTTAAATAATTCGGACTTTTACAGAAGCACACCCCTAGTCTATCTTCGGAAGAAATAACTGTGATACGTAAGAATTTGGAAGGAAGGGGCATAAAAACCGACGTTGACACTATTAAGACCACTTGGTTTGCCATTTATCGAGAAAAATTTCTCGAAAGAAGTCTAAACAAAGCTTTCGACTGCCGGAAGGGTTATTGGATATATTCTAAAGGAGTTGAAGGAGAAGTAAGTTATCATAGGTGTATGTAGATTTCAAAAATATTTCGTCATCTTTCATAACTTGCTTAATTTTATTTTCTTAGATGGACTGCAATGAAGTAGTTTTATTCTGGAGAATCCAGCAAATGCTAAAAGTCACATCCAATGCTTTGAGACAGCAAGTAGTCAATAGAGAAGGTAACGAGCCATTAATCTGGAGACTTGTATGTATGTTTTGCGTATTATTTTAAACGTGAGTCATATGTGTTTTCTTATCTGATTATCCAGCACGTAGGTTAGAAAAGGAAATAAAAGAAGTCCTGGAAGACTTCGGTCAAGATAAAGATAGAGTATCCCAATTGCTTACTGGAAAACGAGTTCAATTAGCCGAAGATTTGAGTAAGTCATATTAATAACTAAACTCATTTAACGGGTTTGTAAACGTCTCAATATGCTGTTTTTATTCTAGAACGCATCCGTCAAATTCAAGACAGGTTAGAAGAATTCATTCGGGCTTTAAATTCAGAAAAGTAATAATGTTGTGTGTTAGAGTTCAAAAGCTTTCCTAATAATTATATATCCGTATACAAGTTGTTTAATTCTAAGATATGAATGATTATCATGTTAAATGCACCTCTCAGTAGCATTAATAAAGTAATAGTAGATTAACGCATTAATATATATTCCAATTTGTTTGAAGCGATCTGTAGCATCCGTAAGTTAGTAATCAGCTAGAAGAATTGGAAGAGCTTGAATGATCTACGTCTAAGGTTTTTAGCTGTGGTTGCTTTCTTGGGGCTATAACTTGCATCAAAGCTGCATCCCAAGGAGTTTTATGGGCAGCTAGTTCCAAAATTTCGAATACTACATGCCAACAGATTACGATTTAGTTGACCTTGCTAAGAATATGCAAAAAACATGATGTTGATATAACAAGAAAGTTCTGATTACCATGGTCAATTGTCAACACCTTCCTTGTCTTCATGTCAATATGTTCGGAAATGGGAAGCCTTGCATGTGATACTCCAAGTTTAACAGCCAAGGAATGGCATAAACCCTACCAAGATTCATTTACAACGTTTCCACATTAATTTAAATTGCTAACATGAAAACAATCAAACTAACAGTTTCATAAAATCAGGCTACCTTTTGAGAATTATGGTCAACCAAGCCCCCAATAATGTAAAGACAATCATCCTGGAGCTCACTCAAAACATTTTCTGACTCACTGGATAGGTAGACTAGTTTTTCCTTGGGGAAATGTTCAAGTTCCAAGTAGCTGCTTTCAGTGAAATTGACCTAAATTCAATTAATCCGATTCTCAAACTGCTAAGTCAATAAAATGGTATAAAAGTGAAGCTCAACTATTTCCAAACTTACATCCCAATTGTCCCACCCCTGGTGTTTTTTCATGATCTCTCGAGCTATTCCACTAAAACTTGTAACATAGAATTGCATAGGGTTTTGCTGAATTCTATTAATGCTGTAACATCTATGTATCTGCTTAATACACTTGGCCATGTCCTGCAAACGGTTCATCAGAATGATAATTTGGACCAGGGATCCTTATAGATAATTTATCAAGCCGTGCATGTGCAACATAACAGTGCCTGCCTACCGACCTTTGACCTTTTAACGTCATGGTCAACCTTACCTTATCATTCATCAAGTTATCAAAGCTCATGTCTATTGCCACTCCCACTTTGCAGGTGGAGTTTTTCATACAGTGGGATTTTTTCTGGTTCCTCGTCAAATAATCACCTTTTGGCAAAAGACCTAATTTTATTTTTTCTTTCATTTCCTTTTTCTTGGCCCTTGTTTTCAGCCGTTTGGCAACTTTATTCTCTTCCCATTTCATCTTTTTGGCTAATTTCTTTCTCTGACTTTTTGTAAGGTTATCTAAATCATTCTCATTTTCATTTTTGCCATTATCACCAGATCCAGGTTCAGGAACCGTAGTAGTGGTGAAAGCCATATTACTAACTTGCTCCTTTGAATTAGAATCTGCAATTTCATTTGAAATTAATTCTTAGTATAAAAAAGGAGATCAGATACCCTTAAGTCCGTCCGATATGCCGCGGCTTATATATGAAAAAAGAAGATATTTTGAAGCATGTTTAACATATGAGAGATACCCCTTTTAACATGTAAAGGATAGGCGTGCGGCATAATTAACGAGGGCGGCATATCCGACGGACTTTAGGGTAATTAAATTAAATCATAAAACCGAAGAAATATTGACAATGAAAGGTCATTTATTTTTGTCAATAATTCATTACCTAGCAGAACTTCTGAAGGAAGGTCGGTCAAGATTTCAAATAAGTTGGGTTTGCTTTCACCAACATTTTCGGAAGATAACTCATCCTCATTCGACCTTTCCATATTTATTCATGCAAATCTTTTTAAAGGTTTAATAAGCTTTTAGAATTAAAAAAAAAACTTTAACAAATCCTGCAAGTTTTGTATTAATAATCGTCTGTCCGTTTATGGAATGCTTTCTCCGAGCTTTCACTGGTGAATTCTAGGGAACGTCTATGGTATTATTTATATTTAGGTTATGGAATTACGTGAGATTATTCTTATTTTCTTGCATGTTTTAAATAAAAATAAAAACGTGGTTGGAGAAAAGGTTGATCCTTCTGAATTAGTCGTTGTTGAAACCGCTATTTTAGTGGAAATACCTGCAAATGTGAGAAGTTTCTTTCTATTTCCTTCACCCCAGTTTATAATACCCAAGCACAAGGCTGGAGATATAGTGGCTTTCTTTGCGTTTGGGTTATCAATGCAAAATTGGATAAGACATTTTATTTTACACAGCATCATAACAATGTTGATAAGGCTTATTTTAATAGAGAAATATCAACTTATTAAGCTAGAAGCTTATCTTGCTTTAGTATGATGAATAGCCTTCTTGGAAGAAATTCATAACCCTTTCATATAGTAGGCTCTTTTTGCTCACGTTTCTCAATGCAAAATTGTGTAGTTTTAGGATTTTACCGTAAACCGTACACGGAGAATGAACAAAAGTCAAAAGCTGTGACAAAGTTATTCCTTAAGCAATGATAAGATGATGGAATGATAAGCCAAAAATGTGGTTATTTTTTTTTTACCATCAATTCATGCATGGTGAATTATGATTCTTTCAAGGTACTTACCGTATATAGGTACTCGAATAGTGTACTCCTCTTAATTACTATTGATAACCCTTTTATTGTATGTTAAATTTGACCCCCAAAAAACCAAAAAAATTAATTAGTGTCCCGGGACGCTATTTGAGTATATACGGTACGGTAGGTTAGTATGAAACTTACGTTACGTACAGAATAGAATGAGGCTAATGAAAGTATTCACGCAGTTACCAGAGATTACTAAAGGAATCATTTTCATGAGCTTATAATTTTAAGAATCGTCAGCTCTGATGATAAGTAGAAAATATACGTTGGGTAAAAGTACATAAAACTAGAAAAAGCTTTTATGAGTAAATTAAATCTGACGACCCCCTGAGTGGGTCTGCTTTCTCCCACAGTGCAAGCGACATGCCCTTTTATTGGATTTAATAGCTGGAGATTTACGATACCTTCGTATAGTATTTAAGTATCAATATTAAATGTACTGATTATTTTGATCGATTCCTCGGGTTCTATATAAAGTTGATAATTTTATAGCGTTCATGACATTTAGAAAAAGGGCTCAACAGCAGAAAGTCGGTTTCCAAAGAACAATTCCATTATTTTACTGGCTGATTACAACATATTTTAACCCCTAAAAAGGGGTTTCATGGATCAAGATTAAGGTTTAGAGAAAGCGTCTACCGACACTGATAGTAAGTCGGTTCATAATTTAGAATTTTTTAAACAAACGGGAGGTTTGGGTTTTTCTAAATTTAATTTTGGATAGAAAAATGCAAGGTATCGTGAAGAGAAATCCAAGCCTTCTTGGTATCATCCTTTCTTTGATTAGTTGTCAATTGAGTAATAATCAATGTGATGCATGTGAAACGTTACCATCAACTATTCACATTATTAAAGGTAATTGAGCATTAGGAAACGGCTTGAAGAAAGTATGTTTTTCGGTGTGTTTTAAAATTAACTATTGTATTAGAAATATACTCTCAAAACGGCCAGTTAGAAAGGACATGCGAGGGAGAAGTTCCCGTCAGTAAATGTGAAGGCAGTTGCAACTCTAAAGTTAGGCCTTCTGCTGTGACTCATTCTGGGTTCTTAAAGGTGAGTAGACAAAGACATGGTTTAGATATACCAGACCCTTCTTGCATTTGGATGAATTATTCGCGAAATAAAGGCATAAAAAATATTTTTTAAACTTTTAGGACTGCCAATGTTGTAGAGAAACGACTCTAAGATCTCGGGACATAACCCTTACAAAATGCTATGATCCGGATGGAAAAGCCCTCACTGGGGAGAAAGAATCTTTCACTATGGCCATGAAAGAACCTGCCGATTGTCGATGTTTCAGATGCGGAACAAGTGAAACGGCGTCTTAATTTATTTTGCATTTTATGGGTGTTTATTAATGTAGTCCTTTTGTCAGCAACGCAACGCGACTTATGTAAAATCTTGTATACTTGTGGCTTGATACATGATAAAAAATATGATATGAATATCTGCGACTGAATTTGTAACTGTTATTACGGAAACTCATTTGAGTTGAGATGTCCTTTCTTCATACTAAAATTTAACATTTCATATAAAATATTCCGTCAGCATGTATCATTTTTGACATTTTACTTTATTCTGCGACTTGGCTTTCAGCAAAATTTTACAACAACGATATTAAGTTTTGAAACTCAGAACACAAAAATACTCACAACACACACATATAGTGTAATTAAATAGTTATATGTATCGACAGCTTAGCGGCGAAGCTTATGCATGCATCTTAGAATGTTTTTATTGTTAAAGTAAGATGATTAAAACGCATTGGCACACTCTTGGACAGGCGAAGGTTGTTTTTCTGCAGCTTTCTGCAATGCCATACGCGATCTGGAAAATATAGACGTAACACATTATTATCCTGGAATAAATTAATAATAAATTGAAGAAACCATACGGTTAAGAAAGGGTTGAAACTCGAATTACCTGATTTGCCCAGCAAGTAATGGGCTGATTGCGTAAAGCCAATCTAAAACATCTTTATCTTGAGGAGGTTGCAGGGTATACGTTCGTTCCCTTGTAACAATTCTGCAAGTTATATAGCCCCTTGATAGTATCTTGACTGGAAAATATAATCTTGAAATAAAACCTAAAACAATTTATGCAAACTTACGTAAAGATGGTTGCTTGTGGTCCAACTGCGTCTGGATCATAAATGACTTGAGAATTCGCCAGGTTAATCACACTTCTTTCGACAGGATCTTTCTCGTCTCTAAAAAGAAATACATGTGGACGACGGACGACTATCCACCGCTTTCTCCACACTCCTCGACGGTCATCACAGAGATGTAGGTACCCTTTGCGAGATATGATAGGACTGATTCTAATTTCTTCAATTTCTGGAATGTAAAGGAAATACTCCTTGGTAGGTGAAGATGGAGACGTTTTGGAGTTGTTAGCCGGTAGCATTAATGAGTTGACCAGAGATCCTGTTAAAATTAATGACCGCGGTCTTTCCGTCGATGAAGCTTCCCGAAGTTGCAATTGAACAGCAACATTTCTGAAAATTGGGTATGCATTTTTTTGAAAGTAATTCTAAGTAAAAAGTTAGCATTAGTTATACTTTCTTTCACGTACTCTGATGACGGGGATGGTGTAAGGGATTTCCCATCTCGTCGATTGTCTTCAGCTCCATTAGACGATGCTGATGCTACGTTAGACAACCCATTTACGTCGCGTTCCTGAAAATACTACAGGTAGTTCAGCACCCGTCTTATCTTCGGCTATCATAAACATATAACATAGCGCAATATTGAATTCATACTTTCATCAACTTATCCTGCATGAGGTTGACAAATTTCATTAAAAGATCCTTCTGTTCCTGAGATAAATTTTCTCCGTCAAGTGAAAGTGATTTCATACTTTGAAGGATTGGCGAACGTCCTTCTTTTGCAGCTATATTGCATACCTCCTAAACAACATAGTTCATCAATCAGGATGTCTACAGCATTAGAAAGCAAATTTGTATCTGTAATCTGTATTTCTAAACCTTTTCTTCCTTGCTACTACATATACTTCTTCTATTATTTATGTAAGATTCTCGGGAAGATGGTGGAATTAAGACTTCTCTGAGAAGTAGGGCGTGTCGTACTTTCTCTACTTCTTCTATCCTTCTTATCTTCTCTAGCTCCCATTGATGATCAAAGATTAGTGAATCTCCCCTGGGTCGCCATCCACAGAGATTTTCTTCACCTCGCACATAAGCTGTACTCGTGTCTAAGACCCTTCTAAATCTTCGACAGCTTCTTCCACAACCTGACGAAAGTTGTATATGGGATAAATGCATCTTATCTTGCTGAGGTTTATAAATTATTAACTGCAGGGCTAAAGGAGTTTACCATTATCCGTTGCTCGTCGGAGCATCAGATCATACAATCCAGTAAGCCTGTTAGCATCTGGAGCGTTCTTAATATGGCTGGAGAAAAATTGCTTGAATGATCGTGGTCCAGAACGCCCATGTATTTGAATACAAAGATCTTTTGTCACTATCGCCGGTTGCCCACAATTTTCCAGCTACATTACCACAAGGAAAGTTGAGAAAGTCCTTGTGAAAATGGAAGCATTATTTAAGCGTGGATGTATGTCATAAATTAAATGTTGGCTCACTTCTAAATAAGCTGATATAGTGAGATAGACATATTCGCCAGAAGCAGTCGACCGATTCAGGAGAGAAGAGTTATGTAAACTAGAATCCCAGGCACCTTCAAACCTAAAAATTGAACGGTCCTCTCCTAAACATTCTAAGTATTCTCCTGGGAACAAACCCAGGCTGAGGACATGGTCATCAGTCTCATCATATAAGCTTTCGTCTCCATATTTTGATTCAGGAGTAGTTCGAATTCGGCCTATTAGCGTGCATGAACTTCGTATTAATGGATGTTACTCATAATCAATCATGCTTACAACTTTAGCGAAGTAACATAATTCTTACCGACAAGCACTTCTCGTACATCTCTCCACTTAACATCTTCATCAGTTTCATGGACTATTGTAACCCGAACTCTTCTTTGAATTCCTTGATGGAGAATAAAAATTCCTCGACAAGGATTCGTATCTCCATGATTCACTATACATGGAACGTATTCTCCACTGGGAGCCAATTCACATATTTCAAACCAAACTAGCAATTCCAATTTCTTTGCTACGTGGGAAGATGATATGGAATTGGAAGGAGAAAGGACTGTTGAAATACTGCTTAATGCAGGGCACATAGGAAACTTGTTAGATCTCACGGGAGCTGAGATAGGAATAGGAGGTAGTTGTTGTAAGCGTCTAGGTGGATTCCGGGATGGAGTTGTGAGTCTGCAAATATATCATTAGAAAGTGAAAGCTTGTACATGCATTCTTGCTAGTAATATGCATACAACTGAATTTTTATAATGACAGACTTACACTCCATCCTGTTTAGAGTCTTTATGCAGAGGGTGTAGTTGATAATGTCCAAAGACTTCGAAGAGTATTGGTTGAGATTTGATGTACTCAACAAATGAATCTCTAACGCTAACAGTTATCTATAAAAACAAATCCCAGGTTTTAATGTTTCTACTGCAAAATTACATGCTTGAGCACTCATTATTAGTCGTTCGCTTACATTTTGATGATAAGAAATAGGTATTGCAACTCCTTTGCCTGGATTTTTGACGGGTTCAGTTGAGAAAGTCTCATTGTTCTGATTAATGAACCTGAAGAATAAGGTACAGTTACGGAGTGAGCATGGAAAGTTAGTAATTGCTTTTACTGTTTTTTTAAATACCCAAAGAACGAACGAAAAACATACTTAAATTGAATGAAGACGTCGGAGAAGTTTTGGTCAATGCCTATCGCTTTTGAAATCACGACTCTGAAAGTAAAATCCTGGCCCCGGCGTAAATGATGAGATTGCTCTTCCTCAATTTCATGATTTTCCTTAACTTCCTCGTTGTCATCGTCAAAGTTGATTCTAGCACTTTGTCTTACAATAAAACCTCCTTCGCTACTCCCATTTCCATTACTACTGTCGGGTTCTTCCGGTTTGCTAGCTTGAACAACTACCTTAAGATATCCCTTTACATCCCCATGCTCATTTACTACAGGGACTCTGGAGTGGGTCAAGGAGACAGGGTATATGAGATTCGATAAGTATATGTATGATCGACCAATGAGTCTGAACCACGGGAAACGATCGTAAAAAGGGTCATTTGGTCCATCTTGAGATTGCATGGAACTTAAAGCTGCAAGGGCAACCGATTGACCCGGAGTAGTGGGGGATATGTCATCAGCAAGATTCTGATACATTTCTCGCATCAGTTCCAGACGTTGCCTAAATTGCAAAGAAATCATTAAGTATGTCAGGCCGCCGCTGTAGCTTTTTATAACTATTTCTAACTTCCGAGGTTTTTTATTATAGCAAACCTTAATTTCTCTAAACTCCAATAATGAATTGCTCCATTTTTCATGTCCTGAACTTCTACTGCAACTATTGTCTTCCTACATCTGACATGAGATTCATCCTCAATGTCACAATCATCCAGACTTGTTTTACTGTCACTCAAAGATGACAGTTCAGGAGGAAGCGGAGAATATAGGGTTTCAGTCATTAGTGTGAATTGAAATTGTACCTAGAATTCCCAAACATATTTACCAAGAGTTCGACTCTATACATCTTAAGCTTTACTCATCCTGCTCCACATATTATAGGAGCAGAAGTACATAAATTTGAAAGTTTATTACTCTCTTTTTCAGCTCCACGGAAATAGCATTGGCTTCTTTCAAGAAAACAGCATTTCCCCATAAATCATCCCGAATAGAGGTAAACCTATGAGCTCTCCATTTCCTGAACGCTTTCATGGCTAAATTAAATTCATTCTCTGTCCACTGGGCTAACTGCACGCAATCATTTTCTAAGAAAGTAAAAAAGTAGGACTTTCTTCAACAAAAAATCTCATTCAAAGGCTCTGGTCGTCTTTGCATTTTATCTCCTCCAGCTTAACTCTAGTACGTCCAGCGATCAGAGTAGGCAAGCATGACAGCAATGAAAGCATGTAATTAACTTACGGATCACAAGGCCATCGTCTCCTTGACTTAAGTAAGAACTGCTTAACATTATATGAGAGTCTTCCATATTAGTAGCTGCAGACATATTACTGTACATAGACATCGTCATAGACTGCTCTTCCACTTGCTTCTGCAACGCATCAATTCTTGCCTCGTAGTCCTAACAAAAACACACTTAATTACTTAACTTGGCGACCAAGATGAAGAGATAAGGATATGTTCATGCGACAACAGCATTTAACTGTGAGCTACACTCCAGCAAGTACAACTTTATAGCTCAATTAGCCTCGATCATGGATTTTTTTAGCTTTCTCCAGAGAAATCGTGCTTTCACTACTTTCCTTCACTGCCCCATTTCCAAAATATAACTTAGTAACTTTCCCCATGCGTCATGTTTCATGCATTTCAGCACACTTACGTTAATGCTTAATGAGCTGTGTTTTAGGGTATTTTAGAGAATAGAACCCCGTATTTTTATTTCCTCATTTAATATTCATCCCCCGGGTTAATACCTTTTAGTTATTTAGGTAAAAAAATGCATTCTATCTTATTCTAAGCTATTTTTCCCTGGTTGCTTGAGAGGATCCGAAACACGGTATTAGGAATTATAAAAAAAATTACCTTTCTTTGTTGCTCAAAGGCGTTGTCAGCCTCAATTTTCTCCTTGCGATACTGTTCCTCTAGAGTCATTAACCGTTTTTCCATTTCAAGTTTTAGATCGATTCCTAACAAAGTAATGTTGCTTTTGATTACTTTTGTCTTTGAATACATATATTATAGTAATTGTAGTACGTTAAATTCATGTAGATAGTAGGTAACCTTGTTTTTCAAGTAATTCAATTTGAGCATAATTCCAATCCGTAACTGTGCCTTCTGTAGGGGTTTCTTCAGTTTCATCCTGAAACTTTCTTGCTATCTGACTGGGATTGTTAAATCTAAAGACATGATTTTTTCCTAAAATTACTCTAGAGCCAGAGTTGAGTTCAATGGGTTCGTCAAGCTCTCGGCCATTTACATAGCACTCAGCGTTCGGAAGAGGTATCACCGTTACAACATCCTTCTCGTTTTGAAAAATGCAATGTTCATCTTGGATATGTGCGCCATATAATTGAATATCCTACGATTTGTGTATGAAATATTAACGAATGGCCTGACATAAAATGAGTGTTAACTTTCCAAACTGCCATAATACTTACCTGTGGAATATCTGATCCAGCAGATCCAACTTTGGTAATCCCATCTTTAATATAGTACAGTAAACATTCCGACATAAATGGGTCCTCATTAAGATTAACTAAATGGGGTGTCTTTTTCGGACTAAATACTCCAACAGTACCACCTATAACCATTGGTAATAATTAGCATACATTCCTATTCTGCTCAACTTGCGAATATTATTCAATCAAATTACCATCCTCTTTTACGGCCACACCCATCTCAGCAAAAACAGCTTCCCTCTGCATCCTTATTTGTTCCGTGCGTTTAAGTTTGTCTTCCCATGTTTCATTTAGCTCTGCGCATAGAATCATTTAAAAAGGGGACGGTGTCAGGTTAGGTTAACGTTGAAAATTGCACATTGATAAGTTTACAGTTTTGTGATAGATCCACAAAAACAATACCAGCTATAAGTTTTTCATTGGCATGAAGTTGATCTACAGCTTCCTCGGCGATGCTGCTGGTACTGGTCATTCCTCTACGTGGACGAGCTAACGTATTAGAACTTTCTCTACCAGGGTCAACATTAGCGTTTGCATCACTGGGACCCTGAAAGGTGTCCCCATCCTGCTCTCCTCCACCTTCCGTTGAAGTTTCCATATAAAGGCCTTCTTGCTTTAGCAGTTCTTTTAATCGTCTGATTTCATCCTTCAGTTCTCGGATAAGCTTAGCATTTGCATCTTCATTGACAACGGCCTTGCATACAATTTGCTTGGCTCTGTCTGCATATCTACACGTTGCATAAAATAAAGTGCTCAGTCCGAAGTAGACCTAAAAATTATGAAGCAACTTACCGTAAGGTTGACAAAGTTTCTTCATAATTGATGTCGGCTATAGAAATAAACGAGCTTGGGATTAGCATCTTGTTTTACGAATTGGGGCTACTACATGCATACTTTAATTCTGGTTTCGGTACCTGGACTTATTGCAGCTATCATCGCCGTTTTAGAATTTCCACCGAGACTTTCTCGAAGTAGCCAAGTCAATACGGAATCACGATAAGGAATAAAGTCTTTCTTTTTGCTAGAGCTTGAGGTTTTTTTGGCCGACTACAGAAACATCAATCACAAAAAATTTTAGCAAGTGCAGTTCTAACTGCGGATGAACCAGCACACATTGAATAATTAATGCATAAAAATACCGATATATCTGCCAAAGCTGAAATGACTTTCCCCAAAGTAGTCAAGCTCTTATTAATATTCGCCCCTTCCTTCAACCTGGTCCCCTTGGCCCCAGTGGAATCAGCCCTCTCAGAACCTGCCAAATCTACTAAGGATATTTTTGCTACCTGTTGTTTAAAGAAGTATAACACAACGTCATGAATAATGCATCATTATTACTTTCATAAATCAATTTCTCTATACTTTATACATAGTCTCCTTAACCTTTTCTGCAGTAAGATTGGTCATAACGTCAAACCGCTTTTGACTCAAGATGATAGTAAAAACTGCATGGGATCGTGAGCTAGTTTCATTCATATTAGTGGCAGCCACCGTTCGAGCTTTGTTCCCTTCATCCATCAATTCATGAATGTCCCGATATGAGGTTACAGCTAATTTGCTCAAATCCTCTACATAAGGTCCCAAGAGAGGATGTTCTCTCACCCTCAGATTTCCCTTGTTCTGAGGATTAAGGAGGTCTCGAACTCGTTCGCAATAAATCTCCATATAGCTTACCTTTTGTAAAATATAGTAAAGTATGGGCATTTATATGCGCGTTTAGTCATATAGTTCATTTTAATGCTGGGTATTGCACAGTAATCTTGCACACCTAACCTAAAGTACAGCTTTAAAAGCTTTATCTCCCCTAATATCAGCTCGGCTTAACACTTTAGGCTAGATTTGTGCGAATTCATACGTCTAAGGCACGCGATGCAGCATTACACACCTGGGTTACCTGCATTATTGGGTGGATGGCTTTTAAAGGTAAGACTTACCTCTACAGAGAACTGTAGACCTTCTGAATCATTATTGATTTTTTGGAAGAGGTCTTTGCAGATTTGCGGAATGATCCCTTCCTGCCCGTCCTCTTGCTTACCCATCATAGTATACGACTTCCCAGAACCCGTTTGACCGTACGCGAATATACAGACATTGTACCCTAAAAATACGAGAGAAATTAAGTGCTAATAAAAGTCATGGATGCCGTACATCTTGGTACCGATGAGTGCCTGCTTGCAAGTTACTGTACTGTATACGTGTGGAACAAATGCAATAAGGTTGACTCCGGCTCAGCTCTCTGTAGCGTTTTAAGCAAGGTTTTATGATTCTGAATTTTGTATCAAAATAGCAAAATGTACCCATAAATATCAATAAGAATGTAGTAAATGGACTAAAAGCATCATTATTCGGATTTATACACCCTTTCCTTAGAGTTTACTAAAACACAGAGTGTGACAGTGTGACCCCATATACCATTCCCCGTATCCCCAATGAGATTTTTAACCATGAAAAGGACTGCCGTTGGTCCCAAAAGACTTAACTGAGATAACACTCATTTGCACTTAAATGTTGAGTTTCAAAGTGCATTTAAACAGACATAAAAATTAGTCTGCCGACTTTTGACCTGCTAACAGCATTTGTATTAGCCATACCAGCAGTACTTGATAGATTTACTTATTCTATATATTCTTCAATATATTTAGACTATGTGTAGTAGTTTTGTTGACGATTTGTATGCCATTTTCAGAGTTAAGAAAGGCTTTAATAGAGATAAAGAAAGCAGTGAGACTCATACCTTCAAACGCATGTAGCAGCATTTCCTCCCCAATGTCCTGGTACACTTTTGTTTGAGTAGCAAAATGAGAATCATTAGTCTGAAAAGTTATGAACAAAACCAATAATTTGCAGGCGTAACTTGGGCACTAAACCAGTCCTTGTTCATATCCACAAAGTCTTAAGGAATCGCAGAAAAATATGCATACGAAATTGAGTTTAGTGTTAACTAACTAAATATTTGCTTAAGTATGTTTAAGTGAATCCCATTAAAATGCAGCAGCGTTCATATCTTTGTTTGCTGATTAGACATAAAATCTCCTTTTATTTGTAAATGCAAGAAGACAAAACTTCTCATGTATCGCTTGCGTATTTTGCATTTAGGTGGAGATGAAATGGAACCGCAGCAAAGTGACAAAACTAGTATAAATAAACCGATGAATGATATTCTTACGTCAAAACTCCAGTAGGAGTAGTCGAAGTTAAAAGATTTTGTGGCATCCTTTCCAGTAATTTTTGGGTTGACGATATCTGAAAAGTATCATAGATATTTCATAGGTAATTGACTTCATTGAGTGAAAGTGGAACCCCGTTATAAAAGCCTATTAACTAGGACGTTAGAAATGAATCTCATGAGACGTCATGCATTTATAATGAAATGACTCACAGGTTGTCGAGTTCTCCATTTCAACGATGCAATTGCTGTCATTAGTGATTTCCCTATTATTAAAGGGTCGCACCCGAACGGCTACTTTTACTGATGACATTTTTCAAAACGGCAGCCCCGTGTGGGGCAAATTTCCTTACAGATGGGCGATAATGGCACACATTGGTTTTATTAGAGTTATTTTTTGTTTCATACTTTAAAACAGTACATTTCAAAGTCACTCCCAGCCTGTTTTGAAACGCGCAAGATTGGCAAACCCGGTCCTTGTATAGTAAATTCATCCATTGGATCCGACTAAAAGTGGAACTGGTGGAATAGAAATCAAGGGCTATGGACCGACTGAGCTCACCGACGTTTCCAACATTCGGATGGAACAGTCCGTAGATAGATAGATACTAACTCCGAATTCGGAGAGAAGTGTCCGTACTGGTGAGGGTGATCCCGTCTGTGTGGGACGCCAGAAATCGATAATTTCTCATATGGAGAAAGCGTAAAGTTGTTTCATAGCAGGTATGCGTTCTGAATCCAGGACACATTGACTCCATATGGTCATTGCTCCAAGGTTTAGAATGCAAATCGTCGCTCGTCTATATAATCAACTTTGTATAAGCTATGAAATGAAACGCTCTAATTTGTCCTGCATGAAATAAAAAGACACCCTTTGATTCTTCTTTGAGCATATCATAATCATGGGGATTTGCTTCTCTGATTTCACCCATGACAAGCCTGGACTCATTGCTTCTGGCATGATGGATTTAGCTACACTACAGCTGAATTAATATTCCGTCTACTTGGTTATCTCAAAAAGAAGGCCATGTATATGAATCTCAAACAATTTGTTCTGACATTATTTCTATGCTAGCTGCATGGTATGTCCGGTACTTGGTGATAACTTTTCTTCATTAATTACCTATGTTTCCATTTATTTAGTAGGAAATATTGGAAGATGTATGTTTTTTTCTGTTCTGTCTGCATAATGTTGCATTTGAAGCATTTGTATAACAGCATAAGAGAAACAAATTCAGAGTACAAAACTTAAACGACTTTATTAAAGCACTCGTGTAACAATTGCCCGAATCGTCGGCGATTAACACAATTTAGTTTCAAGCACAACTATAGTCGTAGCTAATTTACAGAATTACTTTATATAAATAAAATGTATGCCATAAAAACTTTCGCTCATGATGCCATTGGGGTTCCAGGATGCTGGTATTTCGGCTTCGAATGGGTAAAGGGAAGGTACTTATACTTAATCATATGCTTGATCTGACGCTTCATAGTTATACAGAAAAGAGTGATGAAATACATGACAAGAATCGGCCAAAAAACTGGGACATTGAAGCAATCAAACAAAGTACAAAACAAGCCGATTAGCGTTGATTTCACCATTCCCAACCAGAATTTAAATTCTGGAAGTCTGCGAATGAAGGGTCGAAACTCTTGCGTTGACCGGGTAGGCAAATCAAGCCCATCGTCTGTAGGATAAATAAAACGTCTCGAAATTAGTATTATCTTCCCTCTATTTCTAAGAATACCATTTACACACAAAACACTTCGGTAGTTGTTTAATTTTTGACTGATTTACCTTCGTAATCCAATGCCGGGTCAATTTTCGGAGTAAGGAATGCAATAAACAAGTTTAGATGATAGATTCCCAAAGCGTACGTTATTATATACCACCCCTGAAAAAGCAAACAAGTAAATACCTACTAAGTAAATTCAGTTATAACATAACCTTCGAAACTTGTGTTTGGAAGTTTACTTTACCTGAGCAAGAAGGATTCTTAAAACAAATAAAAGAATTAGACCAATAGCGAATGCCCATCTGGACCTGGCATGAGGGGTCCACTTGTCAAGAAGTAGCTGGTATTTGACTCCGATGGATTTGAAAACTTTAGTAACTGCGTTTGGACCCCCGTCATCTACAAATAAATATTTAATTTATTATAAAAGCTCATCAAACCCATACAAAGCTGTGCTTTAATTTATTAATCACTATCAGAGACAACTAACCCCCAAATTCATCATTACTGCTGCTATCAGGCCATCCAGAGGTCATCTGTGGAGCTGCAGCGCCCAACGTAGGATCCACTGACATAACGCTGAATTGTCTTATTGGGCCGGCTTGTACAGTATTTCAAATCCTCTCAAAAATAACCCCCCTCCTTATAGTCCTAAACCGGTCTAGATAAGCCTAAAAGTTGACCTTTTGACCCGTACAAATTCGAAACCAACCGAATTGAAAAGAGGTTTTAGCTCAGCTCTAAAGTTCCCTAAATAAATTGTATTTCTCTCACGCAAGTAAATTTAAAGTCCGTGTAAGACCGGCTAGACCTTTTTGAGTGGGATGTTATTGATAATTTAGACAATGGGTTGACATTTATTAGCCAATTCAGGGATTGACGATTGACTCACTCACACCCAACTACTCATTAACCTATTAATTATTATTATTATATGAACATTATCATATTCCAAAAGGAGATTAAGCAAATAAGCCCAACTCACTAGTCATTTGGTCAGAACCGCCACCACAAACTTGACAACTCTCATCCCAAAAATCTCATCTCAATCATCAACAAAACTCAATCCCACTTCCGGTTTTTTAATATTAAAAAACGTAAAACATAATTGAACTAGAAAACTGCTTATTTTTCACATTTCCACGCAGACACTTCCCATTTCAAAAAGCAAGTGGTATTAATTTAATTTACATAAATAATACCGTAAAGTCGCGAAATGTAGGCGCGGTTGGTTAATCATAATCTACGAAAAAATTAAAATATATATTTTGATTTGAAGCATGTTTAACATGGGAGGGATACCCTGTTAAACATGTTAAGTATAGGCCGCTATATTTCGCAACTTTACGGTAAGTAAAAGTAGAATTGAATAGATAAGTCTCGGCCGGCACCAAAACCAATCATTTTTTTCATACAAAAATAATGAAAAACAAATTTTACAGGTTAGTTCACAAGTTAGTTCATCATTTCCTCCAATAATCCCATGACTTTCCGGTGACTCTACTCCTACTCTACTCTAAATCATAAAATCATAAAACCCCTTTCCAATTTCACAGAATTTGCAGCAATAATAAAACTTAAAAAAAGCAAAAATAACGCTGAGCATTTGCATATTAAAATCCCAATAAATTGACATCTGGTATCTGCTCTCCCTCTCGGAAATAAACTGCACCATTTCCCCCTTTCGCTTCCACATATCTCTCTCAACCTTAACAAGGACCGTAGCACCTCCACCCCTCCATACCCCACAGTCTCCACCCCACGCCTTAACCCCACTCCTAAAATAATATGAGTCTACCCCACCAGTACCCCACTACCCCATGACCCCAAATCCTGGATACAAGTGAAGAGGTCAAAAGGTCAAGTGGTTGTTGGTGGTAGAGGGGATACGCTGCGTATTGCCTTGAGCTCTCTCCCTCGTCTCCTTTCCTCTCTTGTTCGTGGCTGATGGTGTGAGTATGGAGAAAAGTGTGGAACAAATTGAAGTTATTGGAGAGCCACTGCTGCTCGATTAACCTACCATTTGGACATTCATATTCATTCAATTAACTCACTCCTCGTCGGTATTATTATTATTATTATTAAGACTTTTATATTTATTACCATCGTTAGTACAGTTAACGTGTATAACTGCACTACTAGCAGTTGGAGTAATTAGCAGTAATTAATTTACAACAATTAGGCTGAACTTTGGCTGAGGAAAGGAGGAGAGGTTGAGAGTAGTTGTTGGAAATTAGCGTAAATTGGAGGAGTTGAAGAGGGGCCAGTTTGTCAAGAAGAGTTGGACAAAAAGGTTTCCTCACCTGTGCCAACAACTTGAGGGGGGATACACAGTAGGCCCGGTCTTCGGGCTCTCGCCACTCTACCCGTTTTTCAGGTCATAAGGGTTGGAAAGTGACCCTTCCTTCCCATGATGAATAATAAAAGGTAGTTTTCATAAATATTGAGTTCGTTTTGTGTGAAAAGTTGGAGAGAATGTATTGTAATATGGTTGTTTTTTAAAAATTAAAAATGCATAGCAACTATCGGCCGCAGCAGACGGGCTACCAAATGTCAGTACCGCGTCAACAACAAGGGCCTCCTGCTGGTATGGCTCCACGAAATCCGAATGGACCTGGAATGATGCGAGGTCAGAATGGGGCTCCTCGTCATCCCCAGGCACAGCAAACCCAGCAGATGCAGCATCAACAGCATGGAGGCGTCACAGGGGTTAATATGCCTCATCAACAGCATCATCATATTGCTCCCCAAGCTCAGCAAAATCAACCCCAACCCCAGCAGCAACCTCATCATCAACCGCAACAACAAGCACAACCGATGTATACTTATGCTCCTGCTCCTAGTCCGATGATTTATCAGAATGTGGGTTACGGGGGTATGCCTTTTCAAGGGCAATTCCTACAGGCTGGCTATCCATCGACTGCTGTTCGTTATGTTCAACATCCACAACAGTTTGTGTATGCCCAACAGCCTATTTATCAGCAGGTAGGTGTAGTTAAGTAATTAGCTTGATTGTTGTGATATGGGATACTATTAAGGCTGGCTGTTTAAATTATTGGATGTAGTAACACATTTAATTGAGGGACAAATTAGTTTAGTTCAATACTAATAGTTTGATAGTTAAAGTTAATATTGGGGCCGTATTTAATTCTTAGTCATGTCATATTTCATTTGCAGCAACCAAGTCAGCATCCCATGGGACAGATGCAAGCAGGCCAGCCCCAAGCGGGCTATTATGCGACGGCTCATAATTTTATAGGTGCTACTCAAGGCCAAGGCCGTCTTCAAGTGCACCAGAACGTGCAGCCCGTGCACGGTCCTGCAGTGCAGGTGGCTCAGCTTCATAGTGGGGCCCATCAAAGCCAACATCCTCCTCAGCATGCCCATCCCCAGCCGCAAGTTGCCCAACAGCCGAGTACTCAAGCTCCTGTCGTAAATCGGGAAACTGCGCCTACTGCCACTCTTCCGGATCGGAAACGAAATATTCTTAAAATTGTGGACCCGAGTACAGGTACTGGTTTAGCCCTATTGTTTATAGATTACGGTTTGCAACAGCTAATTAATTTTACGGAGCATTTGAACGATCATAGGCAGAGAAAGAGAGATGCAAGTTATAATTCATTATGTACTGCTATCTTAAACGAATGTTTCTTACAATACGGATTAAGGCGTTAAGACTAATATCATGTTTTGCGTGACTTTCTAGGGCGACAAGTAATTGACATTGGTGACTCAGCCACCTCCAACGCAGCCCCAGCGATTGAAACTGTTGCTAGAAGTGCAACGCCAGTAGAAGGTAATGGAGATGTACCAGCAGCTGTTACTGCACCTGATCCGAAAGAACCTATACCTGTTGTGTCTGGTGCACCAGAAGAGGTACCAGCGAACGATGAGGACACTCCTACGAAAGCTTTACCCTCTATACCTGACAAGATAAAGCCGGAGGATCTAGCAGTCAATTCTACTGAAGAATCTAAATCCAAAACGGCTAGTGCAGCGAGGGCTGAGTTTTATCATAAAATTACTCAAGCTTCGGACGATACAAGTTCCCATGCAGGTATGACCTTATAATGTTGCCCATAGAAGTGACCATTTTTGTGCATCCCACTCCACTTACCATTAGTAATTAATACTCAAAATATTTAATGGAAGATCAGATGTACAATTTGTTTTTAAATTTTTTGTCGAAATCCCCGGTTGCTTGTCGGGATGACTGACTGTTACTCCGATTCCCGAGTTTTATCTGCCGGTTCTATTTATAACTTCTTTAGATTTTACTCAGTAAATGATGCCTAAATTAAGTATGTCGTAGAGAAAGATCTGTTTAAGACGAAGGTATGTTGACAAAGTAGACATGCGTTACACAAAATGAAGAAGAGTGTAGGTTGTTGTGTGTTGTACCGGACCAAAAGCTCTAACCAAAACCTTCGACTATCGTCAAATTAATTTGTGGTTTTAATCCTTTTACACTTATGGGTAATAAGAAAAAGAAAAGAAACTATAGATCTAGGTCTAAATCAGTAGGTAAGGAACCGTGTCAGTGCGGAATAGGAATAATGGATCATCGTTTCATAAGTAAAAAATGTAATTGTGTTTTTGATTTTGATTGAAGTCTACTTTCCTACAGGAAAGCCAACTTCTAATATTAGTCCGAATGTGGAAGCAGATACTCCTTCACCTCTTCCTGTAACTTCCTTAACAGAAAGTGCTGGACCGGTAGTGGAATTATCGTCTGCTGATTTGAATAAGCTGCAACAGCCCGTGACGCCAGTTGCAAATATATCATCCGAGGTAAGAGTTTCATAGTTAGAATCATAAACGTAAACAATATTGCCGTTAGTAAGTCACTGGTCAAACTTTGAAGCACAAATTTATATTTTAAACAGGAACACAGCTTAGTCTCAATATCTCCTATCCCAATCGATACTTACACCACTCCTAAATCTTCTCGGAAGTCTTCTCCGTTAGGTTCTGTAAACGAAGATGTTTCTTTCTTAGAAAATGAAACTACGCAAATAAGTGATAATGAGAAAGTTCAACTTAGTCCTTCATTGAGTGAAGAGCACCAAGTCGATTTTGACATTGAACAAAGTTTACCTGAGCCGACTATTACTACGGAAGTAGAAGAATTGATTGAAGTCGGGGTGGTCGTTGTCGATAAGGAGGAAATTGAAGAAGAGCAGAACTCAGGAAATGAATTGACGAGTTCTATTTGTGATGAAGGTGTTAGTGAAGAGCAAAACCTTGTATTACCAAACCATAACGGAGTTTTAGATGTAGAAGAAGGTGAAATTATAGACGAAGAAGGTCCCGGTGCTGAATCTGAACCCGATGATTTAGATTCTAATGGAGCGATTGATAAGAAAAAAGGAAAAATTAAGTATCCCAGAGAACTATTAATGGCTATTGGACAGACAAAGCAGACGAGTCCAAAAATACTCGAACTCCATCCAGACGTTGCGAAGGATTCTAGTAGCAACAATAATATGCGACCGCACCATGTACGTTTTTGCTTATCTATATGCTAGAGATGTACATACGTATCGTTATCAGTGATATAATGATACTTAAACAGGGTGTATGTGTATAACAGGGTCAGCAAATGAAATCCCCTGGCGGTCCGCGTAATAATGATATGTTTAGAATGCAGCGAGGTGGTCCTGGACAAGGTCCAAAGTCTGGAATGATGATGGGTGGCATGAGTTATGGCCCAAGAGGTGGTCTGATGCCCAGCTGGGGCATGCAACCTATGATGGTGCCACCGGCTCCTCCACGACCTCCAAAAATAATTGAGCTGACGAGGGAAGAAGTAAAGCTGCATAAGGCCGAAAATGCATGGAAGCCTTCTACTATTAAGCAAAAGGCGGATGCCAAAGAGCCTCAAGACGAAGAAGAATTTATAACTGACGTTAGTAACTTTTGTCGTCCGATTTGCGTTTTTGATGATTTGGGATTTTTGGCTCACTGTTATTTACTTCTAGGATATCGTGAAGAAAACTCGAGGAATACTAAATAAGTTAACTCCAGAAAATTTCGAGAAACTAGTAGGAAAGTTCATGGGTCTTCCGTTAGAGAACAAAGAGGAAAGGATATCCAAAGTCATTAGGGTCGTATTTGAAAAGGCAGTTGATGAACCGTCATTCTCAAAGGAGTATGCCAAAATGGTAGGTGGAAATACGTGAGAAATTTCCTTCAGTTTCTGCGACCATTTTTGTGCAATGTGATTTTTTGTTACAGGTTCGTAAAGTATGTGAAGCGTCGCAAGAAACTTCCAAGAAGTTCAAAAAATTAATTCTTGACCAATGTCAACAAGAGTTCCAGAAAAGTAACACTGATGAAAGTCAAATCAGAGATGTAGAAAAGCAGATGGAAGAAGCCACTGAGACAGATAGGAAAGTGCAGCTGAAAGCAGAGATAGACGATTTGAAGTTTCAAATGCGACGCCGATCTCTTGGGAACGTTCGATTTATCGGTGAATTGTACAAGTTGCAGATGTTAACACCAAAAATTATGTGCGAGTGTGTTAGTATGCTACTAGGTACTGAACTCACATCTTTTATCAAACATTTCACCGCTTCTTTAAGAATTAAACGAGCAATCCAATTCGATATAACATGGAAATAATGAATTTTATCAATTACAGGAGTTCCGGACGAAGAGAACTTGGAGTGCTTGTGTAAACTTTTAACTACGGTAGGGTCGAAGCTAGATGAACAGTTATGTGAGATTGAAGAGCGAGCTCATGACGCCAAGAAACGTTCAGATCAACGAATGCCTAAATTCATACCCGAGGACGAATGGCTGAACAAAACCTTTAAAAAATTGAAGAATTTGTCCGATGATAAGAAGTTTTCTTCTAGAATTCGCTTTGCATTATTGGTATAATAAAGTTAATTTATAAATACGTCTGCATACTAACTCCAGGTAGAGTTCTATGTATTTTATAAACACCTCTTATGACTCAATTTCAGGATGTAATAGAACTGAAAGAAAATAACTGGAAGCCTAGGAGAGACACAAACGCCCCGAAGACAATAGACGAAGTTCGTAAGGATGCCTTACGACAAGAATTGGAAGAAAAACGCCAGATCAACAATTTGCCTCCATCTTCTGCCATGGATCAGCGAGGAGGGGCTTCTAGTCGGCAGGGTCCTGTGCCACAACAAATGAATAAAAAAGGCAGCGATTGGAACACAGTGCCAAGTAACAAATCAAGTAGATTCCAGATGAAGAAAGCTGATCAGGTAAAAATGAATTCATGTTGTATTTTATTGAAATCCCCTCGCGAATCTAAATGTTTTGATCGTAAAATGCACAGTCAGGGCTTCCGACTCTTGCGCCTACCCAGATAGCCTGGGGAAGAAGCAGCACCTCTCAAACTAGCAATACTGGTGGACTTCCCCCCTCATCTAGGTTTAACCAACCTCCCATAGCTCCTAGATTTGCGAATCAAAACAATAACAATCGATTCCAAGAGCTCTCTTCTGAAGATACGAGACTGAACAATAGTAGTAGTAGTACTCAGCCCCCACCGCATTACTATCGTGAACCGTTGCCGCATTCGCAATCGTTTGCACCTCCAGTGTCTAATATCCGGAAACCTTCTCCTGCTCCCAGTAGTGCGTCATCGAGAGAGAGCTCTAGACCCGTTTCACCTAAAGAATTCCTCGTCACCACGCCCTTCGAAGAAAGTGCGGGCACAGCAGACGTTAACGAGACTGTTAAAAATATATTTGAAGAATATGCAAATATTGGTAAACTTGAAGATACCCTACACTGGATTAAACTACGCTTCCCTGGTACCGTACAGTTTAACTTGTCACCGTTTCTATCTGTATTATTGGAACTTTACAAATATCTTCTTCATTATTTTTATACAGGGGAAAAAATAAGAGATTTCATCGACGAGCTTTCTCGACAAGTTGGAGAAATGGCAAGCGTACCGCTGCAACAAAAAGCAGGCGCACTGGCTCGAGTGATGATGAAACATAACGTGGTTTCGAAAGATATGGTACAGTTAGCTACTTTTAGTAGTCAATAGAATCTTGGATTCCTGATCATAATGCATTGCTTATTTTAATCTCTTCCAGGTTCTTGACGTTTTAGCCCAAGGAGTAATAGTTGAACTTCCCGACATTCTCATTGATGCGCCTATGGTAAGTACCCGACTTATTGGCACTTTCTGCTATCGAAAGACTTTATTCTTGCTAACCATAGATATATTACATTACAGGCGGTTAGCTACATAGCTCAGTTTCTGACAGAAATATTTATGGACGAAGTCAATTTAAATTGGCTGGTAGAGTTAGGAAAACCTAATATAGAAGTAGAAGATTTTCAAGTAACATGGCAAGAATTAGTTTCCAAATCACTAAGTCTGCTCAAATCGAAATCTAATGAAGACCTTGTAAAAAGTTGTTTTTCCAATACAACGGATAAGGATATTCTTCCCCTTATGGTAAAGTTCATTTTCACCTTTATGTTTTTAATTCAATCTACTTGATTATGAATGAAAAATGTTTTTATGTAGGATCTTCCATGGCTGAATACAGATTCAGTCGAGTCAATAGCTGAGAAAATGATTCCGGTGCTAAAAGAGAATTTGTTAAGTAACGAAGAGGATATCCGACAAATCCTTAAGGTGTGTTGTGCATTCGGTGTTATAAAACCTTCACATTAATCGCAAAGTCAATAACTAAAATGATATAATTGCCATCAGGAAAATTCTTGGGATGCTCGTGAAGATTCGATAGGGAAAGGCTTAATGGAATCTATATGCTCGTTAACCTGGGATTTTCGTATAGAAAAATGGGATGTCGAAGTACTGAAAAAGCTACTGCCATTATTGCCTCTTCCAAGTCCCAAAAGGTTTCCAATTTTGTGGAATCAAGTTCAAGATTTTTCAGATAGAAAAAATATAAAGAAAGGTATTCGCACGGACAGTCAGTCTTCAAACTCCCTTAACATTTAAATATATTCGGATGTCTTAAATTTAAATTCTTATTTGCAGCTCATCAAGAAGAATTTTGGGGAACGGTGTATCACTTAAATCTAGCTACTCAAACAGATCCGAAAGATCCGGAGTAGTGAAGTTTTTCTGTATAAAGTTTAATTAAATTTTCAAGTGCCTAATGTTAAGCTATGCATAAGACTATTATGTAAATGTAAATACAGAGTTATATATTGCCGATATAGGTAGCGTAATTTCAGTTTTCGACTTACTACTGTATCATGATAATGATAGTAAAGTTTCTAGAAAATCCCAACTTTCGTTCCTACTACACCAAAAGATAAATTAATCCAAAGCATATCATGGACAAAGGACAAGTGATCATAGAGTTCTGATTCTGATTTCTGCTGATTCACCAATTTAATGACCGACTACAAAACAAAGACTCCCTATACAACACAACAAGTAAAGTATGATATATAAAAGACCGAGAGAGAGAGCTAGAACCTTATTAGAACCTAGCCACTCTCTAAATGCTCGTCTGTAACTGTATTAGTCGGCGTCCTTTCCTCCTTTCTTCACATTCTTTGATCGTCGTTTCGTTCGTCGTAAATTGGATTTTTTTTTAAATTGTGTGTTAAAATTATCGAGAATTCCGCTCTCTGTAAAAATTAAGAAGTTAAACATAGGAAAGTTCAGATAACGAACTGCAAACAGGAGATAGTTGGGCAGCGTCAGCCTGCAGTGCATGCTTATCCGTCCATACCATTACCAGACCACTTAGCAGCTGTTGAAATGCTCCCCTCCACTGCCGCAGCTGCAGCTGCAGCTTCAGTTTCGAGTACAAGCCCTGCGACTACTGCTAGTAGTATTACTACAAGTGCAAATTTAGAAGATAACCCCGGGTTATCTGATGATGACCCTGTTCGGATTTGCATAGTATGTAGCAGCGAAGGGACGACAGGTCGCTTTAGTTCCCTCACGACGATGCTACTTCATACGCGTGTTACGGCGTTGGAAGCACTTGAGTATGTCTATCCAGGGTCTGGCAAGAGGATCCAAATGGACAAAAGGTACAAACTGTGCCATACCTGCGGACAATCTCTTCGAAATATGTATTTTTCTAACAAATATTTCTCGGAGAGATTAAATGAAGACTCGCATTTAAAACGGGTGTTGGATAAGGTCAATACTGACAAAGAGGCCTGTGATGATGCGACAGAACCACCTGTAAGTTTATGCCTTATCGATTCTTATCCGTTAAACCTACACAAACATACTACTTGTACATGGTACTAATAAAATGGTTTACTTGTTCAAGGAGGAAATCGAAGTAGAAGAGGAGCACGATGGAAATGAATTGACGATCTGTAATGTAGAAGGGGGCGACAGTGACGTTGCTGCTCCTGAACCCGATGCTTTAGATTCGAATGGAGTGATTGATAAGAAAAAAGGAATAATTAAGTATTCCAGAGAACTATTGATGGTTATTGGACAGATTAAGCAGACGTGTCCTGAATTACTCGACCTCCGTCCAGCCAGAGTTCCAGACGTTGCAAAAGATTCTACTAGATACATTCATATGCGACCGGATCATGTAAGTTTATGTCTATCTGTATGTTAGGTTAGGGATAAGCATGCGTATCCCCTGTTGAAGCTTTGAAGATAATTATCCCTAAAGTGGGTTGTGTCGTGTGTATTACAGGGCCAGAAAAAGCGAGGTCGTCCTGGAAAAGGTCAGGAGTCTGTAATAATGATGGGTGGTATGGATTGTGGCCCTGTGACGGTGCCTCCACGGCCTCGAAAAATCACTTCGCAAACTACGGAAGATGTCAAACTGCATAAGGCCGAAAATGCATGGAAGCCTTCTACCACTAAGCAAAAGGCGGATGCCAATGCCAAAGAGCCTCAAGACGAAGAAGAATTTATAACTGATGTTAGTAAATTAAGAGGTTTTTGTTGGTTTGATTGAATTATTGGGCTAAGTGGTAATTTACTTTTAGGAAGTCGTGAAAAAAACTCGAGGAATACTGAACAAGATAACCTCAGACAATGTAGGGAAACTTGTACTGCAGTTCATGGGTCTTCCTTTAGCGAACAAAGAGGAAAGGATATCCAAAGTCATTAGGGTCATACTTGAAAAGGCAGTTCATGAAGACAAACCATCGTACTCAAAGGAGTATGCCAAAATGGTAGGTGGAAACTCGTGAGTCTGAGTTTCCTTCAGTTTCTGCGACCATTTTTGTGTAATGTGATTTTTTGTTACAGGTTCGTAAAGTATGTGAATCGTCGCAAGAAACTTCTAAGAAGTTCAAAAAATTAATTCTTGACCAATGTCAACAAGAGTTCCAGAAAAGTAACACTGATGAAAGTCAAATCAG